>OX451394.1:2054690-2208308 GCA_949629135.1 Eremobia ochroleuca | reverse complement strand
AGACCCTGCCGGTCATTACTAGGGGTACACCGGCAGATGAAATAAATGCCTGTTTGAAAGCTTCTGTATTATGGGTACACGTAAAAAAGTTTTGTCTGACTACAAATATGCGAGTACAACTGCACAATGATTCTCAAACAGGGCAATATGCGGCTGCTCTTCTAAGCATCGGAGAAGATTGTATGCCAACAGACAGTAACGGCATGATTTCACTGATACGTGAATTCTGTCAAGTTGTCGATAACACAGATGATTTAAAAAATAATGTTTATCCTGATTTACAAATAAATATGGCCAATAGAGAATGGTTGTGTGAAAGGGCAATTTTGGTGCCGACAAATGAGACAGTAGGCCAGATAAACGAACAAATTATGTCAGACGTGGAGGGGGATGTTGTCGAGTACCTCTCAGTAGACAATGTTATTAATACTGAACAAGGGACGTCGTATCCTATAGAATTTCTCAACTCTTTAGAATTATCAGGAGTGCCTTCCCATAAATTAAGGCTGAAAGTTGGTGTTCCAGTCCTGTTGATGAGAAATCTTGACGCACCAAGGCTATGTAATGGTACACGGCTACAAATTACTCATCTAGGATGCAACATTATAATAATGACCGGCAGGGTCTGTCTGAAGTCACCAGCTAAAAGTACCAACATTCCTCCCATGATACCCGGGTTACATTTGAGTTCCCGCCACGTGTATACATTAAGACGGCATTTTCACTAATAATATACATGTTTCCGATGAATATGCGTATTGTAAACATAGACAGATTTGTTTGGACTTCCCTGCGAACTTTCATTTCCTATTTTATTCCCATGTAGGTCAACACTTCAAAAACGCTGGAACAAATGTTTATTTACTTCTTATCAAGTGCCTAAATAACAAGTTTCATGGTTTTATCTTCGAAAATGACGAATTCCCATGGAAATTTTTATCCCTTATTTCAACCCGTTCATGGCCTTTTTTACAACAAAAGGTAGCTTATGTCCTTTCCCAAGGTCTAGTTTATTTTTGTACTAAATTTAATCGAAATCGAATTCGGAATTAGGCGTGAAAGCGAGACTTTGTTTGGACTTCCAGACGAACTTTCATCCCCTATTTCATCCCCATACAGGACGAAATTTCAAAAACGCTAGAACAAATATTTATTTATTCCTTATCAAGTGCCTAAATACAAAGTTTCATGGTGTCATCTTCGATAATGACGAACTTCCATACGAACTTTCATCCCCTATTTAAACCCCCCCAAGCCTTTTTTCGCGATAAAAGGTAGCCTATGTCCTTTCCCGAGCTCTAGACTATCTCAGTACTAAATTTCATCAAAATCGGTTCAGTGGTTTAGACGTGAAAGCGTGACAGACAGACAGACAGACAGAGTTACTTTCGCATTTATAATATTAGTAGGGAAGTAGGGATAATCATGACTGGAATGGCAAAAGGAGAAAATGTTTTAATTCCCCGTATTCCAATAATTCCGACAGATTTGCCATTTCAGTTCAAAAGAGTGCAGTTTCCCCTGAAAGCAGCATTTGCAATTACAATAAACAAAGCTCAAGGACAGACGCTTCAATTTGCAGGTGTACATTTAGAAAAAAAATTGTTTTTCCCATGGGCAACTCTATGTGGCGTGCTCACGAGTATCAACCCCGCAAAATTTTTATGTTTTAGCAAAGGAAAAACAAAAAACGTAGTTCATAAAAATGTATTAAAATAAGTTATTACAGTTAACCACAGCAGTTTGTATGTGTATTATTTGCAAAGTAAGTATCCTAAAAAATAAAAAATGCTGCCCAAAGTAACTATTTCACGCGAACGAAGTCGCGGGTAAAAGCTAGTAAATAAATAAAATAACCAACAGTTACTTTTTAATTGAATCTCCGATAGCTATTCTACCTTTTGCGTTATCCATAAACTTTAACGACCATCTAATTGAAAATTAAACCATAAAAACAATTATGGAAATAACTAAATCAACTTATCTTTACTTTCATTACGCACCTACCATTAAATTAATCGATATGACAGCAAAAAGGTTTAAAAACTCGTAAAACACGAATTACACTTTAACAAACATTCCGCTACAGCAGAGCAGTTAAACTACCCACAGTAACAACGGTGTCGCATTTAAGCGCGGTTTAGCAGATGTGAGCGTAAAAAGACGGCTTAGCATCCTCGTAGCCCACGATTATGTCATTACAGGGAAGTAAAAAATTAAAGGGCATTATAGTATGCGATGATATAGTGCAATTAAATATGGCGGCAAAAACCGAGGCGCGTTCGGGAGTCGTCGGCGCGCGATCGCATTGCCGAAATGTTCGTGCGCCCGCGCTTCGTAACGATTGACGGGAATTTTCTTTTTCGTGAAAGGTTTTTAGTGAGTGCGGGTTTGTGGATCGATAGAGGATCTGAGCAGTGAGCTGAAGAGGTCACTGCTTTTGAAGAGGTGATTGTTAACAAGCACCCAATAGATACTCAACGGTCATTAATATCTAAATAACACTGTTTGTATTTATTTCTCGTCTATTTGACTTTTCTAACAATTTGAATAATTAACTGACAGTTGATTTGGAATATGTCAGTTATGGGTATAAAAATGGAGGCGAATCGTTTTAACGATGGTAATTAGCGATAAGGACGTTGCTCTGCCTAAATACAAACTGAGTGTGAATTATAATACGTGTTTAATTGTGTAAGCCCTGCTACTGAGTATCATTTCAGAAGTGGGATAGCGATACCATATTTTCACGGTTTGGGGAAACGCAAACGAAATTGCAGTGAGTCAACCAGTTCGGAAGATGAAAATAGTGATTTTTTTTTATCTGAAGACCATAAGATTAAGTCGCAAAAAAAACGACATGTTGCTCCCAGTGACGCCGAAGTAATTCCTAAATTTCGACCCGAAGACAACAGCAGCAACGTTATAGGTTGGCTTCACAAAATAGACCAATTAAGTGATGTCTATGGCTGGGACAACACCGATCGAACATTTATCATGCAACTGCGGTTGCGTGGCGCTGCTCGAGAATGGTATGACGACCTTGAAAACTATAATTTGACATGGGATGGCTGGAAGGAAATGCTTCAGGTCGCTTTTCCTCGATCGACTGACTACGTGGACCAATTGGAACGCATGCTAGCTAGGACAAAGGACGATAAAGAGACGATGACGAAGTACTATCACGAAAAATTATCCCTACTAAAGAAATGCAACATAGACGGTGAAGATGCTATTTCCTGCATAATACGTGGACTACCTTCTGAGTTGAGAGCTAATGCTAAAGCGTATAGTTGTGGAACTCCTGAACAACTATACTATGGCTACGTGATCTAAAATCGATCGACTGCTGTGTGATCTAGTTAATATTATAGGGACGGCTTTGTGACCAAGTCCATAATAGGGACGCGGACGGCTTTGTGATCAAGTCCATAATAGGGACGCGGACGGCTTTGTGATCAAGTCCATAATAAGGACGGCTTTGTGATCAAGTCCATAACAAGGACGGCTTTGTGATCAAGTCCATAATAAGGACGGCTTTGTGATCAGGTCCATAATAAGGACGGCTTTGTGACCAAGTCCATATCTTAGCTGTGTGACCAAGACTTCATTTGTAAAGATAACTGTGCAATACTGCTAAATGCGAGATCTGGCCTACATTCTACAACTATATACTATATTATTTGGACAAACAAAAACAAATCTTAAGGCTGTGTGATAAGAAGTGGAAAATAAAAGAACATGGTCTTTAACTAATATATTCAAACATATATTTCACAAAAAACAAGTTACTGCTGTACATTATTTCTATTTCAGGACTTCGGGCAAGCTGCTGAAGAAAGCAACGAGGGCCGTGGGACACGGCCTATCCAGGATGGCCGAGTGTTAACAAGCACCCAATAGATACTCAACGGTCATTAATATCTAAATAACACTGTTTGTATTTATTTCTCGTCTATTTGACTTTTCTAACAATTTGAATAATTAACTGACAGTTGATTTGGAATATGTCAGTTATGGGTATAAAAATGGAGGCGAATCGTTTTAACGGCCATTATATTGTGAATTAGCGATAAGGACGTTGCTCTGCCTAAATACAAACTGAGTGTGAATTATAATACGTGTTTAATTGTGTAAGCCCTGCTACTGAGTATCATGATTTATATTAAATCGAACCAGCCAGCCTAAACTAATCTAAGAACCACAAGATCCAAACTAAACTAATAGAAGATTTCCCATTTTCGGATTTCCATTTTCTAAGACAGGGTCAAATTAAATTACCTAGTGAAACTCTGCACACGTGATGGGTATCGATATCTTAACATGATAAAACAACAAAATAAATTAATTTGGCGATTTTTTTTGTGGGTTCACCGACCGTAGTTAGTGTAGTCATTTGAAATATCAGTTTAAAAATCAGCGTTTTACTGTGTAAACTTCACAGACGTGCTGGGTATCGATATTTCAACGTGCTAAAACTAAAGAAAATAGATTTTCTCAACTCATAGTAACAAAACATCCAGCGGTCGTTGAACCCAAAAAAAAAATATCAAATCTTTTTTGTTTTTATTTCATAGTCTTCAGATGTCAATCAGACCCATCACGTCTGAGAGTTTCGTTAGCTAAATGAATTTGACTCTGTATATTTATATATATTTTGCAGTTTCCAACCTTAACAGTAAGGCCCGGCGCACACTGACGGCACGGCATGGCAGGGAATCCTTCGGCATCCCTACATGTAAGCGCACACTGGCGGTAACTATGCCGCAAAGTCTTTAAGCATACCGAAGGTACCTTAGGCATGTCGAGGCGTCCTTAGGCATGCCGAGGCGTCCTTTGGCATGCCGAGGCGTCCTTGCTAATGAAGCTACCCGCGGGGCCGCAGGGTTCGGGCGGGCGCTGTTTTAACGCGGTATCCCGAAGACTGCCAAAGCGTTCCAAGGGATGCCGAAGCGTTCCGAAGGCTGCTAACACGGCATGCCTAAGCATACCGCGGTATTGTTTTTGTACTTACGACCGTTATCATTGAAATTTTAACTTTACTTCCATACTACTAAGTTATATTTTTATTCGTCGCCTAAAAATACCTTGCCATGCCGTGCCGCCAGTGGGCGCCGGGCCTAAAAGTCGTACCCTATAAGCTAAATAACCTAAATAAACATAGACATTAGCGTGTCAGCTTAACCCAGTAGAACTCGTGACTATCAATCGTTAGTCAGTGTCTTAGCCGCTGAGCCAAAGTCGCTAAATTAGAGCCTATAAAATAAATGGCTCAGTTAATGGCTACATCGTCGCAGTACAATCAGCTCGTAATGATACTGTATAATTAAAGGCGACACCAAAAAAGGCACTGTTCGGTAGTCGCGCATCGCACGAATGTTCTCTTTGCGTCTGCGCGCGCCGCCCGATACCGATTTATCAATCGGTTGAAATTTTATCAATCGGTATCGAGATCGGATTGGGTAGAGATTGTTATTTTGTTTAAAATCGATTTTAGTTAAGGAATATTTGGGTTTTTAATTTTTTGGTTACTTTTTTTCTGAATCTTTTTGATCCTTTTATGATTGTCATAGTTTGTTTTTATGATTTAGTCATACTCAAAACTTCGATTTCTCTTTGATGGTACTGATGTATGTTCGTATGGAATTAGCCTCTTTATCCATAGGTAAACGTTACTTAAAGCTAAGTAATGATTAACTTACTTAACTTAAGCACCGTTAATAAATAAATGGATAAAGAATATTTTTCAATTTGCTTTTTTTATTTCAAAGGGGCTTGTGACAGTCGCATGGGTCGATCGATCGGGCTAAGCTACGCTTGCCACGGTTGGTCCGTGGATGGGTGACCATCTTCACATACCCAGAACCACTCAGTGTGGTTCTTTCCTCAAAAGACCACTTCAGACACCAATCTACATGGTCCTCAAAGATTATATCCGGATTTTTATATACACATTGACATTGATGAATTTTATATAAACAATGACATGGATATTTACTTTGTAAAGTATCTTATTTTTATTATTATTACTGTGAGTGTGAAGACTATGTGGGTCATTTCTTTTCTTCGGTTTTCCTTCTTAGTTAGTTTTAATCATGATCTGGCAGTTTGAGTCATTTATGCGGCCTACCCAAATGTCCTTTCATTGGTATTGTTCGTCGAATCGTAAGGCTCCTCAAGTTCTGAGTTGAGCTGCATGATTTTTGACAAATGCGTGCACTGACTGGACAGGTCCGCTCAATCTGTATGGTTCTTTACTCAAAAGACCATTTCAGACACCAATGTACATGGTCTTCACATTATCTGGCCAAGATTATGTCTGGACTTTAAAAGAGACTGTGACCTCTGAGTTTGTTTCGGCCTTTCTTCTCAGGTAGTCAGATAGGAAACGCCGACCTCATCTAGTTTAAAAAATATGATTGACATGTAAAAGTGTTTGTACAAACCTACTTACAGAAAATAAATCATTTATCATTTATCATTTAGAACCCTCTGTGCCTCGGAAAGCACGTTAAGCCGTTGGTCCCGGCTGTCATTCGTGGATCTTTGACAGTCGTTACGAGTTGTCAGTAGCCCGAAAGTCTGACAACCAGTGTTATCATGGGGACACCCCTTGGTAAGACTGGTTGTTCATCCTGTGGTTGTGTATTACCCAGAGGTTGTGTAGGTCAGATAGGCAGTCGCTCCATGTAAAATACTGGTATCCAGCTGCGTTTGGTTAGACTGGAAGCCGACCTCAACATAGTTGGGAAAAGGCTCATGGATTAATTTGAATTCATGTACCTATTGTCAATGTCAGTTAATGTGTGTTGTCTTTGGTCCCTGGCCCTGACATCAAGCAATGGACAAAATTGTCAACATTCATATACTTGAGTACGAGGCTTTTGACTTTGTATGTGAATATTTTATGTCTTTTCATGATAATTTTTTTATGTCTTTTGATATTTCTCGGGACCCTGGGGTCCCGGACCTTTGGAAGGCGAACGAGGTGCCGAAGCCAAGTCGCGGAGGCCCACAAGTACACCCAAGGACAACACCCGGTTGGTGTAGGACTGATGCGGGATATGGAAACAAAGATATTGGATTATGGGTTTGGGTGGATAAAGTGAACTGGTTATTTAGGACTATGGAATGTCTTTAGCCCCTGCCTGACCAATGTTTTATATAAATTACACAGATAAAATGGCAGGGGGTCACTTGCACACTCAATAATGGGACCCCGAAAACGGTCGCTACAGTAGCCGGCACATAACTTGGCAAGAGTCCTCCCCTTTTCCTCTCCTTTCTTTAACTTTCTTCTAAACAGACGTGTTTAAAATAAATTATGGAAATAACCGTAGAATAATTACAAGCAATCAAAGTGATATTTTTTTGTTGCACTAAGTGTAGGTACATGCGCAAACTTATTCCCACTACGGCAAAACCTTGCCAAGTTACGTGCCGCTGACTGTAGCACGTAATGTCATAGCGGCGAGGGGGCGATATGTCCTGAGGTGGTTATGAGGAGTGGAGAGGTATTCCACGGGTATCAGAACAATCCCGGAAATACGATTAAGATCCCTACCAGCATCTTACTGGAATACTTCCTTCCTCCGATCACGTTTGGTCTTGCGAATCTCCACTCAAGCCGGCCAATAAAGGCAAGAATGAGGTGGGAGCTCTGTTCCTCGTCATTGTTCACTTCAGGCGGCAAATAAAGGCAAGCCAGAGGTGAGGACCAAGACTTCTCTCGGGAGATAGGGTCCGTGGGTCGCTACTGCCCAACAGCTCGACATATGCTGCCCTGCGGGTTTCTGTATCTCTCTTGGTCAGGCTCCTCACCTGTTTCGGCAAAGTAAACTCTTCCAGAACAGGCCTAGAGTTCAGAGCGCGCAAGCCCCACCACCATTATCATCAATACAACAGAATTAATAAGGATAGGAGGAACTCACCACAATATTTTCCGGTTTTTAATCAACTTGTGTGGGATGTGGAGTGTTGTGGAGCAGCTGAAACAATACGATTACACTTTTATACCCTACTGCATCATTAATAGATATCTTTCAGTAGGTTCCTAGTAAAAACACGAATAAGTAGATATAAAAAATAAAATATGCACGAGTGAATTTGTGCATTAGACAGTATAGGTACTTAGCTTAAAATACAATTTGTTTCTATACTAATACTAATAAGTACAGCCGAAGAGTTTGTTTTTAGGGTTCCGTGCCCAAATGGTAAAACGGGACCATATTACTAAGACTCCGTCTGTCACAAGGCTTTATCTCATGAACCGTGATAGACAGTTGAAATTTTCACAGATGATATATTTCTGATTTTTTTGCCGTTTTTATAGATAATGGTACGGAATACTTCGTGCGCGAATACGATTCGCACTTGGTAAAAAGCTGCTTATAAAATAAATTAACTAATAAACATAACAGAAGAGATGAATATTTATTAAAAACAAACCAGTTCTGAAAGCACCCGTAACTTTAACAGCAAAAAAAAATGTTTAGAATGCAGTTTATTGTCATTTTATTGAACAAACTTATTAGTTGATATTGTCGTTAATTATTTATACATCATTTAATTGGCTTTCAAGTAGCAAGTAATAACAGTTTTACAATCCTTCCCTGAGTATTTTTAAAAAGCGTTTTTGCTTATAAAAAACCGCTCGGTAGCACAGTAAAAATAGCTTAGTTATACTTAGCTATTAACAAAGGCGATCTCATAAAAATGTAACTTGTCTTCTAATTAAAATTAGAAATTGCTTGAAAAATATTATTTCCTACATCCCTTTAAGATAGTATCGATTATCTATGCTAATGTAAACTAAAACAGGTTATTTTACCGTCGGCTACTTTGAACTCACTTAACGAAATGGTTAGATTATCGGGAATACTTCCACTTACTTATTATTTGGAAAAAAAAAGGCAGACAATAGTGAGTCGGACTCAAGCACCAAGGGTTTCGTACCATTATATTATATACTAGCGACCCGCCCCGGCTTCGCACGGGTGCAATGGAGAAACACTGATAATTTTAGAGCCATTATTTCTCGTAAAAAGTATAGGATAAGAAATGGTTATTGTGGGTTATCCCTTTTGTAGATCTTTTTAAGGTGTACAATACTGTAGTACATTATTTTGATCTATCTCGACGGGTTCAGCCAGCGTTTACAATGTAAGCGCAAAATAATGTGTTTATTTACGACATTACATTAGAAACCTCTAAAATTATCAGTGTTCCTCTACTAAATTGTGCATGTATCATACATATAAACCTTCCTCTTGAATCACTCTATCTATTAAAAAAAACAGCATCAAAATCAAAAAGTTTTAAAGATCTAAGCATATATAGGGACAGACAGACAGGGAAGCGACTTTGTTTTATACTATGTAGTGATTAAAATTTCATTTTTTTTTCTGTAAAAGTGTGTGTAGAGACATCGTTTTACTTTTCCTTTTTTTTACAGACGGACAGACAGACAGACAGACTGAGTCGCACCATGAGGGTTCCTTTTTACCATTTTGGTACGGAATCCTAAAAAGCAATCGGTTGGTAATTTTTATAGAAAAGCGTTGAAAAGGTTGCGTTATTTATTGAAATTAATAGTTGAGGTCGATAAATTATGAATAATCGTTAATGTTACACCTTTTTGCATATAAAACGACCTTTCTATAAGTGTTGTAAGCCTGATTAGCAGAGTAGCGTAGCAGAATCACCCTATAATGTTCCCACTGCTGGGACACCGGCCTCCTCTCTGTGAGAGGGAGTGGGCCGTAATCCACCATGTGGGCCCAGCGCGAATTGGTAGATTTCACATGTCTTCGAATTTTTGGTTCTAGGACATGCCAGTTTTCTCACGATGTTTTCCTTCACCGTTTTGAGTGAAACTAAAGTGCCTGTCTGGGTTCGAACATACGAACTACAACCTAAGTCGCTGCCACGAGGCCACCACTACTCAAAACATGCTTAGAATAAGTTTATTTTTTAAATGCAAACCTTAACAAGCGCTGCTAGTAATTTTATAAACCAATTCTCCATTCTTAAACACAGGTACAGATGCCAGCACATCAAGCTACCCGAAACTGTCAGATTTTCCCAATCAACTTTGGACGTTATGTTTTAGCGATAAAGTTAAAAATCTATTAAAGAAATCTGACAGATTGTAGTAGCTTGATGTGCTGGCGTCTGTACTTCCAAAAAAACAATATTAGTCTACAAATAGCTTATTAATCAACCCTCCGCCTGCGACGAACTCCAATAATATTAAAATAGCCAATAACCACTCTACTAACCCATAAACATCGATACGTTTTTGTAACCCACAATACACATAAAAGATAAATTTCACACTCGAAGAGAATCAATTTAAATTCTTTATACCTATAACTGTGAACATTAGTGCGTTTTGTTGCGCCATTTTAATAGGCAACTGGTTGCCCTATTATGCCCAAAAACGGCGGATTTTATTATAAAATGTGCAGGGTTGGCATTGCATGGCATGCCTCGCTCGTAATCAGATGGAACGAGCTAAATTATTGTGTGTCTTAATATCAGTTTTAATTATAATTATTATTGGTAGTTTCTGTTTCTGTAAATGGTTTATTTTATTTACTTAATTAATAATTGGCAGGCACTTAAGTTTTGTGTTAATATAAGTTTTGAGATAACCATCATTGGATACTTAGAGTATTTTATTTGTGTCGATTTATTTTTTTAGGCTTTGTTATGTGGCTACAGTTATGTCATTATTTATTTATTTTACAATTTTAAGAAAGCTTCCTATACTAATACACGTAAATGGTAATGAAATAGTAAACAACTGACAATTGCCAATTTCATGCTACAAACACAAACAAGCTACAAGTCTATTAAAAATAGTATCTGCTGGGGTATTCAATTTATATTTGGACATACTTATCAATTACTGTTTTATTTCAATATCGATCTATATGATAAAGGTTTATCTACAACGCAACAAACAAAAACTATAATAATGTCTTTAAAACAGACCCGGCACGCTGTAATTATCCTATCTCCTCCGCGGTGACTAAAAACTCGCCATACTTCCTTTACGTGAATGCGCCATTAAGATTCTTTCAACACACTGGAAAGCCAATAAATCAGGCAGGAGACAACGATAGTAGGTAAGTATGCAGGCATTTATCTTGCAATCTAGTCGCACACGTTTTCCTACTTACTCTACGTGCCTAATTTCAGTAATTTCCTTTATAGCCGTTTTGTATTGAGCAGCACCCTATTTGCGCAACACACGATTACTCTCAATCTGAATAATTTTGAAGCATATTGCTAATCCATTGCTCCATATGTTCGAAAAATGTGTCTGCTCAACAACGTAAATAACTCAATGAATGTTGTTGCACTGTCAAAATGAAACCCATTAATAATAATAATAATAATAATATTCCACAACTTTCACAAAACGCCATCTAGTCCCAAACTAAGCAGAGCTTGCGCTATGGGTACTAGACAACTGATAAACATACATATATATTTCTAAATACATACATATTTTAGATAAATTACACCCAGACAAAGAACAAATGATCGTGCTCATCACACAAACATTTGTCCTAGGTGGGAATCGAACCCACGACCTTGGGCATAGCAGTCAGGGCCACTGACCACTAGACCAACAGGCCTGTCAACAGTACCCATTGGTAGTGATAGTGTGTTACGCAATTACTTTGTGTATCTAAAAACACAATATCTAAATATGTACAGTCAACCGCACATTGGGGTAGCACTCGCACTACGACAATCGACCTTTTCTAATTACTTCTACGACATAAAAGCGTTGTCAATGTCAAATTGTTACCACTAATATGACTATACCTAGAACAATCAACACAACTTGAAAATTTATTTTCTTTACCCATTTGTTTTGGGCCCCAGGCTTGTTTGTAGGCTACAATGTGGCCCAAACCGACGGATCAGTTTGGACTCATGAATTAAAAATTATATCTATTGAAGCGAGGCAATAAAAGGTTAAATGGTGGATACTCCAACCGATTGTTAAGTGTACAGATGCATTCACTATTACCTATCAACGCAACCTACAGTACCGTTAAAATACCTTACAATTAGGCAAAATGGAAAAGCGTTACTCCCGTGAAAAAAAAAATCTTTGATAAATACCTACTTCATAATGGTATGGTTTCGATAATAAGTAAGTACTATTTTCGTAACACTATAAAATATCTATCAATACTTTAGCCCTTAAATGCATGATTTATTTTATCGTATTGCAAAAAATGCTATTGTATAGGTATTTGTCTATAGTATTTAGATAATAAATATATAATAATTATACAATAATATTAATATTCATAGAGTATATATATTGTTTTGACAAAAAGAGGTGCGTTCAGAAACTCACAGCTATCACAATCTTAAAAAAATTAAATTAAGTACTTTGTTGCCAAATGGCAACATTATGCATTTAAGGGTTAGGAGAAAATCGCTATTGAAACTTGCGTAAGGCATTTATGCTCGTTACTACACATCCTAAATCCCGCATGCGCAAGAGCAAGAACCTACCTCAACTATGCGTTAAAACATGCCGTCCACGACCCCTGTGACCGCGGCGAGGTCAAGTACCCACCGGTAGCAACAATTAAAGTTTCATAATGAATGGGACAACGTATACTTAAACAGTAAGTAGTACAACTTTATCTTCTAGTTAAATGTTAATAAACAAAAACTGCAGCGTTAGGGTTGTAGTTGGTGTCAGGAGGTAGCGTGTGGCGGGCTGTAGCGGTTGGGAATAAGGGTACCATGGTGAACCATGTGTCCATTTTTGAGGATCTAATACAAGTACTGTTGATTATACCGATCGTAAATGGAACTGTTTGCCAAATTTATTTTTTTTTTAATAATAGATTTTTGGCATTTATGTCATCATCATCAGAGTATACCAGAAATTATAGTTATAAAGTTGTAGGGAGATTAAAAATATTGTCAACTAGCTGATAACAATCCAATTTCTCTGTCTATATCAGCTAGCCGAGGTTGGAAGGACACTGAAGACTTCTAGCTGGATAATTTGAACAAACTTTGTTTTTCAGGAGAGAGTATTTTCTCCACCAGTGTAATGTAAAAATCGATCGATATAGATGGTTGGATGGAAACCTACTTTAACAGCAATAACTACTATTGCTGTTAAAGTAGGTTTCCATCCAACCGTTCAATACTTTACATAATTAGATATCAGCTGTTTGCCATGCTATACAACACACCCAAACCACAAGCGTACGCGTTCGACGTCCGCTCCGCTCGGCCGCCGCAGTCCGAATGCGACAAAAACTGACCGGACCTGTTGTAACGGCCTACGCCGGCGCATCGCCCCGCAACACCTATAGAGCTGTTAATGCGAATTTGCATCGCCTTAGATTCAATTAGAGATTAAATTTATTGAACTCTTGAAGTTTTTTAATCGACTGATCTCTTTGTAACGGGGCGTTAATTTGAAAAGTATTTTTTATAACAGTTGTATGTTAAGAGCTCGTAAGTCAAGTTAATCGGTGCGGCGGCTGATTTTATATCATAATGATATGAATTATTATCTCGGTACAGGTGGTTGTTTAGGATATAATCATCCCCTTTTATAAAACCTATTAGGGCGGTATGTTAGTTTTTTACAAGGGCAAGAGGAGAAAGAAAACCGACGTTGAAAGGAAAAAAATATAACTGAAAATAGCTGTTTTTACTGTAGCTCGGTGACGATCAGACAATATCATCCAGCAATTTATCATGCGGTCTAGTACCTTTAGATGAAAATGTCAGTTAAAATTTCTCATCTCATAAATTCATGCCTTCTTCCCACAGGGTTAGGCAGAAACTACAGAACGCCACGATTCTTAGATACTCCTTTAGTTTCGTATACGTTCATACATCAGAAAGCCAATTCTCGTAATTTAAAACCTAGTCGTAGCCTCATCTCGGTGACGGACAAATGTCAAAAAATTGTTAAAAATGTAGAGAAATTCGAGGTATTTTTGACAGACTGAGACCGAGATCAGGCTGTGAATGTTCTTACAATTACGAGAATTGTCCCTTTGTTCAGACACGCATGCCGGTAGCGAGTACTAGGTACGCACCTGATCTTGCTGAAGAACATCACCAATAAGTTCACCATATTTTTTGACAATTTAAAACTTGCTACTTGCGACTGTTCTGTGCTGCAATTTAACATTTCTACACGGAACAGTCGCCCAAGGGGTATCCAACAACTCTATACCCATAACCTCGCCAACAAAACTGTTACATAGCGATTTTTATGAAAATCAGTTGCAATTAATTAAATAAGTGCTCGCGAGCCGGCCGCGTATTAATTGCCGTATTGATGAGTTATGATTGTTAATTAGTGATTACACCGAGCTGGTCGCGCGCGAATGAGCGCCCCCAGTCATGTGGGTCACACTGGGAACTTAGGTTTGTGTTTGTCGTTATTTTGTCTTTGATAAGACCTTAGGATGGTGCCCACCAGTCTGACAGATTGCCGGCTTGAGCCGACAGTGCGGCAAACCGGTACCAGAAAGAGTGTCAAACTCAGCTGACGTTGCTTCAACTGCAAGGTGCTCTCTTGACACCATAAACTTTATTTGAGTAGCTCATGCCATGGTAAAAATATAAAAAAAAAATAATAAAAATAATTAAAACTTGAAATTAAAAAAACTTCAATTGAAAATGATAACTAAATTATTTTCAAAATATTAGCAAGATGGTAAATCCTAGGGAGTAGTGGACGTATGTACTACATTTGAATGTACCGCTACACATGGAGTCCATTTTAAAATACTTAAATAACATAATATCACGCTTGTAATCCCTGACGGGTTAGGCCGAGGTGTACTTGATAAAAAGTCACGATCAAGATTTCTCACCACAAGCCAAAAAAATTACAAACAATATTTATTACACGCAAGAAATAGACAACGATTTTTGTTTGGGAAAAACTTTATTAAAAGCTTAAAGGGTTTTACATTGGCCCCAAACTAGCCATGCCTGTATCTTGGGCTCCAAATAATGTAGTATTGAAGATGGTGGTGGACATGTTTTCGGTAAGTAATGTGTTTTTTAAACAAGATGACAATGGTCAATTTGACTGGTATAATGAATGTAGAAGGTTGTAAGCCACGTAATGAACTGGAATCAGGTCTCCCAAACTATAAATGCTTATCACACTTTGGCTTATACTTCTAATAGATTTCACTTTATAATCACCATTATAGAATAGAATCCAATAGAACACTATTTATTATGTACAGTACTGTACGCAAAATACGCGCACTGACGTGGAGTTGCGGACATCAGCCCATATTACCTATTCTGTACAGTGTACCACCATGCGAATCCACAGTAATAGTATAAAGGGAAGATAAAATATTTGATTTTTTGTATGTTTGCTTGTTACGCTTTCATGCTAAAACGGTTGAACAGATTTGGATGTTTGGCATAATAAATCATGACCTAGATTAGGTCTTAGGATAATTTTTATCCCGATGTTACCACGGGATCAAAACTTATGCTGGTGAAACTGCGTGTTGTTTTTTATTTATTGTTTATATTTCCTGTGCGAAAATACGTTTCTTTTTTTTTCTTTAGATATAAATGCAGAAATTTTACATAGGGTGACACAATTGGCAGTCTTATCGGTAAAAGCGATTTTCATGACGTTTTGCTTGTAAAAGAAGGCTATAACAGACATCTGTCCAAATGCACCTGACAGACTCAAGACTGAGCTTCAAGACCAAGTTATTGCTGACGAAACACGAAGTCTAGATTTTTGAAAGGCAGACTATTTGTTGGAAATGTTGTCAGAAAGTAAACATTGTCGGAAAGCAGAGCAGGAATAATGCTAGGAAAGAACCAGCCGCTTCGCATGAATACTTATTTACATATCTTGTTTATGACTCCTCTTTCTTTCTTTCCTACTTTTGTTATGATAACCTTTATTGTGATAACAACAGAAACCTTAATAGAATAAGAACAAAGATCACTATGATTTAGACAGTGATGCAAAATTTGCTGTAAAATAACTGAGCGGACTGATTACTCGTAGATGCTCGATAGTTTTTTTTTTTTTTTTTATAAACTGTATATTTCATTATAAACAAAAGAAATGATAAAGACCTGATAAAGTAACCAGAAAATACAAAACAAGTCTTATATTCAATCTAGTAGGTAAATGGGTAAGACTTGAATCTTTTTGGCATAAACCAGATAAACATGTCACAAACGGAAAAGTCACACAGTCAGTTCACAGTCAATGGAAGACCTGTCAATGATGTTGGTGACAATATTGTGACAAAAATAATGTCTGATGAGAGTCCACGGAGTCAGACTACTCCTTGAAAGTAGAAGTAAAAGAGTACAAACACTAAAAAATACTTAAATGCAATACTGAGTGACATGTGATCGAGCGATACAAAACAACATGCAATCGATCGCGAACGTTATTACGATTGCTATCACACGCGAAATGAAGCGGTCACAGCCGCTGCAGCGATTGAAGTGGAACATTAAGTTTTTAAGACATACGACGAACGAGATCGATTTGGGCCAGATTCGTATCTTTGTAACTGTGAATACGGACTAATGTTATGAAGCGAGTTCATCTGCTGGTGAATTTTATTTTGCAGAGCTAGTCAGTTTCATATCTGGAAGAGTTGAGTGGTTGCTGTTGATTTGATTGGGCCTACAATTTAATTTCTGCAGCTCGCTTAAGTCTCAAATCCGTTCTACTTCTTTTGAGTTCTTAAGTTGATTCCAAATTACTATTGGTCTTATTACTCGTATGATAATATAGAACTGAAATACCATTTATGCGTTGGAGTGAGTTACCATACAGCATATGGTGGTTATGGTAACTCTGGTACAGCACGGTAATTGCGTAACACACAATGGCTTTATTTTTGACAGTTCAACAGCATTCATTGCGTTATTTACGTTGTTCGAACATGTGAAGAAATGAATAGTAAATATCCTTCAAAATGACTTAAATTGAGATCGATAGTGTGGTGTTTATATGGTGAGAGTGACAATGATGTCTTTTATGTCTATTAACTAAGTACCTACCTAAGTGGTTTTAATTCTCTAAATTATGCAGTCGGTGATTTTGGTGCACGGTAAAACTCTAATGAGTTTACGTTGGCACCAACTTAAATGTACTTATAAAATGTAACTATGTGTACTACTGTATAAATAAATAAAAAAAAAAACATTTAAAAAGTGTTTCAATTAACTTTTCAAATGATAATTGCACATAATCGAGATCCAGATAAGATATAAGATAACATTTTTATTTTCTACGAACCATGTTTTACACTCTTCCCACGATACTCACTTGTAGAACAAACAACAAGAATGTGTCACCTTCCCTCTTTCTGCTGACTCCCAAAGAAAGCATGATTGTAATTAATTTACCGCTACCGTATTTCTGTAATACTCGGAGTTCCTATTAATAGCGTATTCGTATGAACATCTTACTTACTTAGGCGCTCGGTAGAAAGGTAGTCTCATGTCCTTTTCAAGATAATTACCTATCCGGCAGCTCGTTCCATGCACACATGAGCATTCTTACAGGATTCCGCATTGTCTAGGGTTGCTACAAAAAGAGTTTTCATGTTAAATATATCAGATAACTATTTGGAACTCTTCCATCAGTTAGACTCGAGTCACAATTTGCAATTTTAAGATAGTCTTCTTCTGCTTCTCTTTCTCATTTTCTACTCTACAACTCTTTTATTTTGATAGATTGAGAGGGACATTATAGCCATTGCTATCAACTTTAGTGAAGTTGTTTTGCTATAATTTTGTTATCTAATCACTGTTTGCTTCTCTTCCTGCTTCATTCATATAATGCTTCACCCAACTATTATCTACCTAAAATAATAACCAAAATCAATTTGATAGTCATTTCTTTTGCCATGATATAAACGTGTTTTTCGTTTCTAAAATTCCTAACCCTCCTGTTTCATTTCATCTCATAAAAAATACAATAAGATCAAAAAGCTTAACCACCATTGCAATGGTATATATTGGTTGCATCAGAAAACGGTATTCGCGTTACTGAATTTTGCGCCAAACAAAACTATACTTATATATTTTTCATGTTATTTTTGACACACTTAGGGCTGATTTTACCACAGTCAGATATCTTTTATACGTGAAATAAAATTGACGTTTGACAGTTCTAGTATAGAAAAACTGTCAAAAATTCAAAATCTATTGTAGGTATAGGACTTATTCATGTATAAAAGTTTGGTGGAATGCGCCCTTAGAAGAATTTTTATGAATTCAAAGTAGGGTAAGTATTCGTCTCATGCCAGCCCTAGCCTACAGACTAGCTCTTTAGTATGGAAACTAGATGACGCTTTTTCCATATCATTTGTACTAGTAGCCGGCGGGGGATAGGCAGTGACTTGTTTTTATTTTGTGCTCAAGCTAATGAATTCTAAAATAGTTGAGCGCTAAATTAATGATGTTTCCGCGTCGAATAGCTAATGTCAGGACGACTAGATACTTGGATTAGATACGTTCGCTTTCTAATTAGGTTTTAATTAAAGGAAATAATTCTACTTTGTTCACGGTTAAATCTTTTTAAAAGGCTTTTCCGTCCAGCTGTGCTTAAAAATAAAACGCAGTAGCTTGAAATACAAAGACTGTAGACAGTTAAAAGATAGCTATTTCTATTTGAGCCATGTGTTGGTAGAACTTTGACATTAATTACGGGACAGTCAGAGAACCGAAGTTCTGACCAAGCGGCAGTCTCCTTGTCAGATATTTGTGTTCCTCATAAATAAACGTGAGCATAATCGGTCTATAATTTTCCCATTGCTGGGACACAGGCCTCCTCTCGGTGAGAGGGAGTGGGCCATAAACTACCACGTGGGCCCAGTGCGGGTTGTTGGATGTTTGGATGTCACATGTCTTCGAATTTTATTTATATTTAAATGCCCCGTTGGTTTCGTGGTCGCAAGCGCAACTGCTCATCGTGGGGTCCTGCCGTGCGATTCTGTAACCATCTCACCGTGAAAGCTTGGGCGAAGTGAGCGTGGAGTGAGCTGTCATTCGCTAGGGATTAACACTATTAAGTGTTCACTTCACTTATAATCACGGAGAGATTTTTACAGAATCGACCGGCTGGGTTCGATTCCCGAGTCGGTCAAAGTGTTATTGAGTTTTTCCATTAGGAATTTCTCAGTAACATCCCGATGTTTAGAAGTGGGCGGTGTGATACCCCTGTGCATCATGTGCACGTTAAGACGTTGGTCCTGCGCCTGATCTCTCTCCGGTCGTGTTGGGTACACTTGTGCACTATAATATCTCCCGCGCCGAAGGCTAGTCTCCGTTGAGATTGGCCGCCGTGGCCGAAATACGATCTGGAGGACTTTATATTGAATTTGCCAGATATAGAAAACATGTGATTAGACTAGAAGCGACTGCGACTTCTTTTTGGCTGATTCTGCCATGCACGGTGGCTGGTGGCAGGGAAATCAACGCGCGATTTGTTGAAATTTGAAAATTCTGATCGGTAATTAAAATTCGATTCTGTAAAAATCTCACCGTGAAATCATAAGTGAAGTGAGCACTTAATAGTGTTAAACCCTAGCGAATGACAGCTCACTCCACGCTCACTTCACCCAAGCTTTCACGGTGAGATGGTTACAGAATCGCACGGCTGTAGTGCTATTCCCTAAAAATCTCACCGTGATAACTCGGGTGAAGTGAGCTTAAAGTAAGCACTCATTAGTGTCAATCTCTAGCATCCATGGAATAACAGCTCACTTCACCTAACTTCTCACGGTGAGATGGTTACAGAATCGACCGGCTGTACTGTAATGTGGTTAAAGTTTGCGCGTCGACATCCCTTCAAAGGGAAAGGCTAGAAAGATGATTAACAGTAAATGTGTTTGTTTGTTTGTGTGTGTTTGTGTATGTGAGTTTAAATGTTTGTAAACGCACCTACGATACAGGAGAAATTCCTAGTGTGGGGCAATGTTTTTTTTTTTTTAAAAAGAGAAAAAAGAATATCATATTCCTGAAATAGATGAAAGTAAAACCTGTTTAGCAATACAACAACTCCCCCTAACGTGCCGTTTGCAAACGTGATCACACTGGATACATAATTAGTAAACATTACAATTACCTACTTATTACCTGAATGCCTGATTGCAATTAGCTCGATGTTAATTTTATGCCAAACGTGTTTAGTCTAATTTACTTACAATACATACAGCTCTGTTTTCTATTAATTTACTGTTTAAGGGCAACGTTACATGTATGTGATGGTTAAAGTATACGTAAACTTGACAGTTTGTGGATTCGGACTTTTTTTTTTTTCTTTATAGTCTGTGACTGGTATAACAATATGATCATAACTTTAGTTTATTAGTTACTGTAGATATCATTATTTCATCGCGTCATAGGTTACGTCCACGAGAACATTTATTTAGAGATAAATTATACATAGATAAATTATAGATAGATATAGGATTTCCAACAAAAATAATGTATACCTGCCAAATACACGCCGCTGTCACTGAAAACCAATGCTGAGGTTCAATGACGCATAGGGTCTTAGCATTATGCTGAGCGATGGCCGTTTTGCGTGTATGTGACGCATATTTTGTATCCCCCAACTTGTTCGTTCTCTGCGTCGTGTTCACCGCAAATACCTAAACGTATTTTCTTTTTTTTTTTTGCCTACACGTTACATGACACATACACAATGCGCAACATGGGTAAGTATGACATAATATACGCTTCACTAAGCCCCACACCAAACCACACGCAAAATTGAGAAGTTTTATGATGTGCCTCTTCAACCAGCACCTGGTCTTCGAACTGAACCCAGTGATACTTGACAGCTACTGCTTTTTGACTTTACAGCTGGGACTAAGAAACTTGATTAGAGAAGTTGAAGAAACTTCACCGTGGAAACTTAGGTGAAGTGGGCTGTCACTAGCATAAATCCCGTCAGGTGGAATGACAGCTCACTTCAAGCTCACTACACCTAAGTTTTCGTGGTGAGATTTTTAGAGAATAGAGCAGGTGGTTCTAGAACTGAACACATTGATGCTTGACAGCTTCTATTTTCGACTTTGCAGTTGGGACTAAGTAACCGGATAAATTCAAACCCAAGCTCAAAGCATTTATTTCAAACTAGCAGCGCCCCGCGGTTTCATCCGCATAAGTTTCGATCACGCATGAATATCGGGATAAAATGTATTCTATGTGTTATTCTGATGTATAAGCTATATTACCTACTGTAAAGTTTCATCAAACTCCGTTTAGTAGTTTGTGCGTGAAGAAGTAACAAACACACAAACTTTCACTTTTACAATATTAAGTGTGATAAGCCAATTACAGACACCTTTGAATGTCAAGGGGTCCGTCAGTCAGAAAGATGAAGCTAGTTGAAACGGACACAACCTTCAACCTGATTTTTATCTAGAATTAAAATGTATCCCGTGTCAAATTATTTAGCAAGACGCAGAAATTGAAAGCCAGTGCGACAGTGTATTAGCCAACAGTGGACTAACGGTAATAACTTAATCACAAACCTACAGAACACATTAATACTGAACCGATTTGTAAAGAAACATAAAACAGTCTAGTCTAGCATAAATTACCATACATTACACATTTTGGCCGCAACAGTCCTAAATCAAAATAAAATACGGCCTGCAACAAAGTAGTACCGAAATAATAACTCTATCGACAACGGAGGGAAACTATCGTGGACACAGAGTAAAAAAATGTAGTATGTAAACCTGGCTAATAAATCTATCTTGGCCATTTACATGTTGGTGTATGCGCTAATTCATGCGACCACGTTTTTGTACTGTGTACATGCACCAGTATTTTGTGTGTTCGGTAGACGATTTTTACTTCTTTTTTCTGTTGTTTTTGTAAAACGTTTGTGACAGGACTTAGATGGTTTATATCCTGATGCTTTGTGTCAATTAGGTTCGAGTGCAACGTATCGGTAAAGGAAAACATCGTGAGGAAACCGGCATGTCCTAGAACCCAAAAATTCGATATCATGTGACATCTACCAACCCGCACTGGTCCCGCGTTGTAGATTACAGCCAACTTTGTCTCACAGAGAACAGGCCTGTGTCCCAGCAGTGGGAACTTCATCTGATTATGAAATGTATCAATCTGGTTATTGTTGCACCGGATTGGACCCAACTTTTCGATATCATCTGCCTAGCCTTTTCCCAACTATGTTGGGGTCGGTTTCCAGTCTAACCGGATGCTGCTGAATACCAGTATTTTACATGGAGCGACTGCCTATCTGACCTCCACAACCCAGTTACTGGGTAATACGATACCCCTTGGTAAGACTGGTTGTCAGACTTTCGGGCTTCTGACTACCCGTAACGACTGTCAAAGATCTACGAATGACAGCAGCTGGACCAACGGCTTAACGTACTTTCCGAGGCACGGAGGGTCTCAGTATGTAAAGATGGTCACCCATCCACAGACCAACTGCGGCAAGCGTAGCTTAACCTGATCGATCGACCTGTGTGGCTGTTATTATTTAGCCACGGGCCCCTCGATAGAGGACGTTTATATCTGCATAGTTTATCAATATATGTAAGAACTCTTAATTTATTCATCTTCTACAGAGATGGGTTTTGCTTCGTTGCCTCTGAGCACTGCATATCTTTGAAATGATCCGCAAGCACTGAAGTGGGCTTTACATTTGATAACAATGGAAGCACAACATTGCAAGTTAATTAAACAATCAATTCTATATTCATTGCTAGGAATGGTTTCATAGTTTTGAGCAACCCAGCTGAACTTCCTATACTTATAGGCACTTTTCATAGTAACAGTTCTAAAACCGACCATGTCGTTACAGAAAAAGCTGCGTTCTTCCCTTCTGGTAGCAATAATTCCTTCATGCATAATGGTAGTACTCCAGCCACTTCTGGTAGTAATAATTCTAGTAAAGATAATGCCAACAATAAAGTAAAGGGCGGCTCAAGCGTTACGGCCGCCGCCGCGACCATTTGCATGGATGGTCGTTCATGCGACCACGATTTTTATAAAAACATAATGTAGCTTTGCCACTATTTTCAAGTGTTGCAAGTTACTTTCGCTTTTAGGGTAGGTTCGATAAGGACATTCAGTACTAACAGGGCTCTATGACTGCTTCTTCTGTCTAGATATTCTGAGCCTATTTAATTATATTGGCCTTATTTTCGCTATACATCAGAGGGGCCCGTGGCTAAGTAATAACAGCCGCACAGGTCGATCGACCAGGTTAAGCTACGCTTGCCGCGGTCGGTCTGTGGATGGGTGACCATCTTTACATACTGAGACCCCTCCGTGCCTAGGAAAGCACGTTAAGCCGTTGGTCCCGGCTGTCTTTCGTAGATCTTTGACAGTCGTTACGGATAGAGCCAGAAGCCCGAAAGCCTGACAACCAGTCTTACCACGGGGTATCGTATTACCCAGTAACTGGGTTGTGGAGGTCAGATAGGCAGTCACTCCATGTAAAATACTGGTATTCAGCTGCATCCGGTTAGACTGGAAGCCGACCCCAACATAGTTGGAAAAAGGCGAGGCAGCTGATGATGCTTTTCGCCATACATCTTTTCTGCTATTTTCTTATTGGCCTTTCAATTATTGGTCCTTATTTTCTTTTCCATTGCAGATGGTCTTATATACAGGATAGTACATTTTTGTAATATCTTTGTTGGTTTTACATGAATGTGTCAAGTTGTACCTAACTTTTAACCTTCTACCACTTTGAAGTTTTCCGGCGGATGTAAAGAAAATAACAAATAAATTGTCACAGCGTGGTCACCCTGTCTCACCGTCGGCATCGTATTGGCATACGCAACATTATAAAGTTAATTATTGATAGTGTGGCAACTCGCCGGAATGTCAGGTGTTAATAGACATTTGCATACCATTGTGATAATCGTTATTAGGAAACTGTTTGAAAGAAACTCGTTAGTTGTTGGGTGGTTGGTTAGGGGACTAATTGTGCTGTCGATTGGTACAAAATCATGTTGGAATTATGTTATTGATCCTTGTTGACCTGTGCTAATGTCATCTCTAGCCAGCAAATTCCACCTAACTTTTTGGCAATAATGGGTCAGTCCTACCAGCACCCTAATTGCATAACATACTAACAATCACCATCTCAAGAATAATTTTGAAGGATATTGCTAATCCATTGCTTCATATGTTTGAAAAATTTGTCTGCTCTACAACGTACCTAAGTAACGCAATGAATGTTGTTGACCTGTCATTTCTGTCTAACAAACTATACTTGTAGATATATTTGTGGCAATAGTAGCAGCTAGGTCTGTAGGCGTGATGTAATATAAGCAGTCCAACAAAAAAATACTGAATTTCATGGATTTACACTAGAGAGTAGGGCCAAGACTAAGTGTGCATGTACAGACGCCAGCACATCAAGCTACTACAATCTGTCAAATTTCTTTACTAGGTTTTCAACTTTATCGCTAAAGCATAAGGTTCAAAGCTGATTGGGAAAATTTGACAGTTTCGGGTAGCTTGATGTGCTGATGTCTGTACATACTAGCGACACGCGTGAACGGCAGAGGCCACTGCAGGCGTCGACACTCGCTGTCGACAATGTGCCACTCGTGTATTTCAGTACGGTGCTCAAAGACACGAGCAGCATGTTGTCTATGGCTGCAGTTGCCTCCGCCGCTGACGTCTGTCGCTCGTGAGTATGATTACTAAAGATTCTATTGACTCCAGCCCATCGGAATGGTCGTTTCAGTTACCATTTCATGGCCAAAGTCCAAATCATTCGTGCGTGACTACCATCAGTTGATCAGCCTAGAAACCACAACTCTCTTTCTTAATCAGGCGATCTGCAGCAAATCCCATCCGCCCGGTATATCGTTAATCTCCGTTAATCCTTATTTAGATCACTGTTCATCCAGGCAGGTGCATCCATATCACTTGAACACATTACCCACGTTTTATAAATCTCGCTTTACAAAAGAAATCTCAACATCCATCGATTGAAATTTAAGTCAACCCGTGCTGTAGTAGCGGCCGCTAATTCAAGCGTACCCATTTTATTTATGTCTTCATACGCGCCGCCGATAGGCCCTAATTACGCCGCCGACGCAAAAACGCTAATCGCGCATCGTACACATACGGACGCACCCTTAAAAACGATTTACAACGGCAAGAACACATGGAAAATTCAACTTTATATTTTCGCAGTCAGATTCTAATTTTAAATGAAGTTCTTTGCGCTTACTGCGTTTTTAATGTGCAGCTCTACATGTAAATCGCGGTCGTAAAGCCTTATATGAATTTTCTTTACCCGCTCAGAATTGATCTCTAAGATCGCCGCACAGAGTTCAATTCTCAACCTCGTGTACTCTAAAGAGAGTTACGTCATTTTCCTAATTCAAATCTCGAAATATGCAGATATCGGATTTTCGATTCTGCGAAGCGGGGAATAGGGTGCAGATTTGAATATGATGATGTTATAGATATAGGCTCATTGCACTACGAGATAGACCGATGCGCAGGAGAAGCGTTAATGAGCGCTGGTACCTTCGGATTCCTCGACAGCAATGTTAGTATATCGGCTTTTGTCGGCACCATGCGACTTTTTGCGATGTCCAATGATAACAATGACCGGCAAGAACGAAACGAGATAACGAGAAATGTGATAATGTTCTCGTTAATTAATTAATGTTTTGCGCTACATTAAGTTATTATTAGAATACGGAGATTTTAACGCCTGCGCGGTTGCTGGTTAGATTATGTGTTAAATGCTGCATGCACGGTTAGTAAAAGGAATTTTAGAACAAAAGTAGATGAAAAAGTTGCACCTGATGATAGCCAGTATCTCGAAGGTGTATTTTGAAACATCTAGTTCGGCATAACATTGCTGGTTACTGTTAGCTTGCATTATTCCACGGCTGGGCAAAGCCCTCTGACTTCCAGCTCTTTCGATCCAGGGCTAAAGTGGACCAGTGGTCGTTCTTTGATTACATCATAATGTGGTTCTTTGATTACATCCCTTCCAAACTACGGAGCTTGTAGTCTTACTTATTAGTTTACCATACGGATGAATTTTATATGTACGAGTACAATGACATGGATACTACTTTGTAAAGTATTTTTTATTTTTTAATATTACTATTGTGAATGTGAGGACTATGTGGGTCATTTTTTTTCTGTTTTCCTTCTTAGTTAGTTTTAATCATGATCTGGCAGTTTGAGTAACTTATGCAGCCTACCCAAATGTTCTTTCATTGGTATTGTTCGTCGAATCGTGAGGCTCCTCAAGCTCTGAGTTGAGCTGCACGATTTTCGACAAATGCGTGCACTGACTGGACAGGTCCGCTCAATCTGTGTGGTTCTTTACTCAAAAGACCATTTCAGACACCAATCTACATGGTCTTTACATGATCTGACCAAGATTATGTCTGGGCTTTAAAAGAGACTGTGACCTCTGAGTTTGTTTCGGCCTTTCTTCTCAGAGTAGTCAGATAGGAAACGGCGACCTCATCTATTTAAAAAAAAAAATATGATTGACATGTAAAAGTGTTTGTACAAACCTACTTACAGAGAATAAATCATTTATCATTTATCAGATGGATATTCTAGAGAATTATATTCAATCAGGCAAGAAAAACCATATCGAAATATGGTATTCCGATGATGATTTTGAAACAGATTATTGTTGAGAAGTCATATCATTGTTAATAAAGAAATCATCATCATTGCTCTTACACCAATTTATTTGGGGTCGGCGCAACATGACTTTTCTTCCATATTTTTCTATTGTGAATAAACCGGATTAATTCAATAATAAAATATCCACAAACAACACGATTATAATAGTTTCAAGAACGAATGCTAATTAGAAAGTGGGTATGCAGATTTGTGGTGCAAGACGCATGCTAAATTGCGGCGAGGCAATAAATCAACTATTGAATAATGAAGATTGTTTTTACAGTACCTGGAACTAGTGGTAAATTGAGTCGTTTCCTAATGGAATGGTTAGTTTGTTTCCAGGGGTAAACGAAAGTCATGTGTGTGTATCATTGAGATGGGATATAACAGGAGATGCCCTGTTATTCTATACACGGTTGTAGGTAGGTGCCAGAGCAGCCATCTTTGTCGCCAAGTTTCGTGGTAGTTCAGCTGTCAAATGGTTGTTTATTTTTTGTATTATTGAGATTTGCGAGAAAATTACGAGGACTTTACCTTTAAAACTGCATGTAAATGTTGAAAAACAGCAATTCAACATGCCTGTGTGTTGTATTGTGAAGTGTGGTGTAAGGAAGAATGAAAATCAACCTCAACTTTCTTTGCACAGGTTAGTAACCGGTTTTCATGCAATAACACATACAATAATAGACATTCGATGATATAATTGTAACGCGATCATGAATTTATGGCTAAAGTATTGATATTTGGGTGAATTTCCGTATAACAGACCTTTTTATTATTTTGTTAATTCATTCGTTTGTTTACAATAATATGTCATAATAGAATAGTGTTGTACCGTGGCCTAATAGTTTCCGGAACTTGTTCCTCCGCTGGAACGATATCGGTATATTCTGCTATGTTAACATAAATAGTCCTGCGTCTTATTAGCTCCGATTGACCTTGCTAGGTCCGGCCCGTGGTTCACAGCACCAAAATCAAAATATTTTCTTTCGCATAAACCTACATGGGCACTTATGAAACGTCAGAAGCTAGATGCACGGTTCCAAATGGTGGTTTCCTATGCAGAAGAACCAGCGAGAAACTCCACGGTTACTCTTTTAAAAACAATTGGCTTTTACAATGTCTTCTATTTTTTTAAGTACCTGGTACTTGTTGACAGGCCTACACTGTTCTCCCCTACCTATTAACATTGTAAAAGCCAATTATTTTGAGTAACCGTGGAGTTTCTTGCCGACTCTTCTCCATAGAAACCACCAATTGGAACCGTGCACATAGCTTCTGACGTTTCCTATTGATTTTAGTTTCATATGCTAATATAATATAGCTGTAACCAAAATTATTTATTGATAAAAATACTTGCACTTTTTATAGGTTTCCTAAAAAGGAAGGACTAAAGAAAAAGTGGTTAGAGGCTATTGGTGAAGAAAATATTAATCCCCGACATAAAGAATGGTACCTCTGTTCACTTCACTTTGAAGAAAGCTGTTTCAATAGAACACTTGATGTAATGAGATTACACGATAACTCTGTTCCCACAGCATTTTTGGTAAATTTGTATTAAAATGATTGATTAATAATAGCCTGGCCGTTTGGCCTGAAATAAATAAATAGATATATATTAATTACATATATAAAAATAATAATAAATAAATAAATCATATTCCACAACTTTCACACAACGCCATCTAGTCCCAAACTAAGCAGAGCTTGTGCTATGAGTACTAAGACAGCTGATAAACATACATATATATTTCTAAATACATACATATTATAAGGTATAATAGGTATAATAATAAAGGTATAATATGCGAAAGCACCTGTTTTTGGGCATATGGATACATATCTCTTCACGCTGTTTTCCTTCACTTTAATACGTAAACGTGATGCAATTAAAAAGTGTTTTTTAATTCTATGCCGAAAAAACACTTGGCATTAATTTTATTTTCAGGGAATAAAGTTGATTGCCATAATTTGACAGTTTCGGGTAGCTTGATGTGCTGGCGTCTGTACCTATCGATAAATAGTTCATATGAGTCTTTTACGCATAACAAAAGATTAGAAATAAAGTATTTTCGCATACTGTATTTTTATGCAAAATTATAAAGTATGTTTATCGAAAATAAACTAGGATACGTTACTATAAAGTAGGCAACCTTAGTTAGAACGGACTATAAGTTAGTATACTATATTATGATCCAAACGTGATAACTAGTACGACTCGTATTTAGTATCGATACTCGTTATAGTAACACCAATGTTCCTTGATTGATACAACCCTAGCAATGGCAGCCATTTTTTGAGACAATATGAGTTGTAGGTAGGCACCCTTTTTTCGTAGGTATTTCCAGTCCATATATATATGTCTATGGTGTGTATATAATATAGAGGATTACGTGTGAGTGGCCAGTATTATTAATAAGGTTTTTCATTGTAAACTATTTTTGTCGGACAGATAAAGATGGTAAATTGCGTCGAACCCTGTAGTTATAATTCCGATTTTCTTTATTTGGACCTTAGGTTGTGTGTCCAACAAAGTTCCTGAACTCTTCAAATATCCTATTTGCTATATTCGGCGAAGCTGATCTGATCTATGTTTTATAGGATGTTCATAATAAATCACCCATCATCATCATCTCTGCTCACCCTTCGAGGAATATAGGCGTGCTGTTATGTTTATAAGACAACCCTATCTATCTATTTAGATACATTGTAGACGGTAAAAATACGTTTGCAGAGTCTAGAACTCTTTTCTGCATATACTTAATGACGAATATCAAATGATAACTTTCAACCAAACCCTATCACTGCAAGCGTTTATAATTATTTATCGATATCCAGCGCATCGGGTCCAAGTGAGGTGGAATGGAGTCATTACACCGCAGGAACGGGTCCAAGTGGCTGGCTGCAGACTCGGACCCTTAATTACGGAACATAAGTCAGTCGCGCCGTGTTTGTTTCACTCTTTGCGCTAATTTGTTTTAATGCTATCTGATCCTGTGGTTTTTGGTAGGGCTGGGTAATGAAATGTACATTGTCCTGTTTTGTGATGTGGTGGAATGAGGAGTACCTATGTGACAAGGAAGATGTACGTGTGAAATTAATGAGCTTTATAAGTCAAATAAGAATATAATTCATTTGTACGGACCCATTCTTGCAGTTGGTTATGACATCAATATTAATAGACACAAAAATTCAGCTTAAAACTTTCACCATAGATATATAATGAAGATTCGTTCACAAAGTCCAATACGTGCAACAGATGGCTATAAGAAAAGAGGTAGATCAAATATATGGATTGTTAAAGATTATAGAAACTACAAAGGAAGTGAAGACTGAGAGGATGGCAAAAACGAAAAAAAGACGTACTGCGCTGAAAAAGTGAATTGTGATAGTAGGAACACACAGACATACAGAAAGGCATAGACAGTAATAAAGGAAGACGAAGACGAAGTTAGATTTTGACCGAAGATAGCCCAAAATATGGAAGTACACAAAGTTAAGATGTCCATAATTTTGACAACCCTAACCACACTAAGGTAAACACAAATCTATACAGTACGCACTGAAATAAATGTCGCAATCCATTGCGTCTTATCAGCAACGGAAGCTATCAATGTACACTTGATAACAAGCAATGAAATGAGAACATTATTAACAGTAGTGTTTAAAAAAAACATTTACTTTTATAAATATTCACGATACATTTTATAATTGACTGTTTATCAGAGATAGTAAAAGATTAATGGATATTCTTTTAACTGAATGCAATGAATACAATTTGAATATGTCATTTAGTGTGAAAATAATTTATTGATGCGGAATCATAGTCATTAAAATTCTGTAGGATGAATTCAAGAATTGAATTTAATTGGCAGTTGTGGTAGCTTCGAATGCCAGTACAACAAAAATTACAGTATTTTCACAAGTGTGCCCTGTGATGATTAGTCTCATGAAATTGAAAATGAAAGTTTTAAAGAATGTATTATTAAGGACTATAAGATACAGACGATACACAGATGATGATCAGAAATTCAGGATTCATTACCACTTGATACCGCCAACAAGCAACTGACAACCTTTTTTATTTTCCATCCGAGGCAAGGCATCACGCCATACAGCCTATATGATCCGACATTAAAATTGTACACGGCACATCCGGAGATATCATAATTAAGTCTTACTGGTCGTGTTCAAATTAAATTATGTACGAATTAAAGGTAACGGCGCAATAAATCGGACGCTGCGCAGGCGCCGCCGTTACGCGCCTTGTGATGTATCGCCCGACACACCTATGCGATACCGGCTGTACCGCGGCTTGGTGTAAAATGTAGCAGGGATGAAGCTTTAGCAATTTATTGAGACCCAGTTCAATGTTGGACTCTATCAAGAAGTTGCAATAGAACTTTTGTTCGTCCCGAATAATATTTTTCATTATTATCCGCTGGCTTTACTCGTAACTAACCCCTTCAATTGTATAAGAAAGCTTCTCCGTATAAGTTTACCCAAAAGAAAGAAAGAAAAGAAAAATGGGTTTTAAATCTGTATGTCTCATTTACACTTAATACATGAACTGGTTCATCTTAGTTTACATCGCAAGACAATATTTTTTCTTCAAAATCGTTTGTATTTAAGTACTCCATTCTGGTATGACGACTTCTAGGCGCACAATCGCTTTCAGTTTATCTCTTTTACCGCAACACAAATGAGAATACAACTTAATCTGCGCACCGCGGCTTCCATTTAGCCGTGTTTGTTTTATTTCTGAGAATCAATAAACAGCTCCGATCATATTGGATGCGGACTATCGCCATGCTGAAACAGATCCCCGATACGCTCAGCTGCGCGCTTTTTGTTTTAGGTTCGAGTGTGGATGTTGAAGATTACCTACATGCATTTTAATGAGAATAATTTATTTAGAGGAGACCTTGAAAATACACAGGCAAAACTTTTAAGAAAGAATGTAGCCTCAATAGTTCATAGTGAGGATTTGGTAGACGTTCAGTAAGTAGAGATAATTAATTAGAGATAACTGTGTAACACACATAAAATAACCATTGATCGCAATGGGTTTATTTTTATAGTTTGCCTACGTTCATTGCGTTATTTACGTTGATGAGCAGAGGATTTTTTCAAACCTACGAAGCAATGGATTAGCAATTCAAAACTCTCCGTTTATAATCAAAAGTGTGTAAATTAAATTAAATTAATTTAACTCATAAATTGCTAGATGTTACATTAGGTGCTACCTTATAATCTTCTTTTTCATGTTTACATATACCGACTGCTCTGTGTTATCCATCTATCACTCTGATAAAAAAGAGAAAGTCAGGATCTGGTAAAGGACACGATAATATGATGATGCTGATAACTTCTATAAAACACTTCTTCCAAACGTAGTGCTATCTTAAAGATAGTTTACAACAAAGGTTGCCACTTATAAAATGCTTATAATTGCCACTTAGCAGACTGATCAGGGATCACATTATGCTGGCATTAATACGCATCAATAGATAATGTTAGGTTTACCATACATAATAGAGAATAAGTACGGTTTAATAATTCATCGTTTACGAGCAGGCTTGTTTCCTACAATTAATTCCAACGATCAGCCAATTATTAAGTTTACTTTAGAGAAAAACTCGTAGAAATGAATGTCTTTGGACTTGAAGACCGTTGTACTACAAAACATGGAATGCTTGACCTTTAAGATGCTCGAATAGTGAATCAAAAACAAAGGAATTAAGAAAAAAAAGTATAGCTTCTGAAAATACTTGAATGAAGAGTCAAAGCCAATTGATATTATAGTTTCAATGATGTGGTAATATTGGTCCAAGTATACACCCTTTAGGAACACCACCGATTTACCACTGATTAGGTGCGAGTTCTCATGAGTGGCTACGGAGCTGTGTTGCAAAAAATACGAGAGACGGTATAAAAAAGTTAATATTAATTAAATTATGTATTGAATATTTTCTCCAGTCTGCTGTTATATTGGATAGAGGACATAGAGCGAGTTGAAAGCGGGAGACGAACCATATATTGATGAAGTTAATAATACACATACTCATGAGAATCGGACATAATTATATCTGGAACATACCGATGAGTACTTAATAATTCAGTTAGGGCTGCTTCAGCAACCTTAGCATACTCTATAACTAAAATAAGATTTGTGGTACATCATCATCGTGTAACGCTTGACTGGCGCGGGTGGGTCTCAGCCTGCTCAGGTATATTTCTCCAACGTGACCTATTTCCGGCTTTTTCTCTCCTATTCCTTACTCCAACAGTTCTAAAATCTTGGTCTACGCCATGCAACCAACTGAACTTGGGCCACCTTTGACTTCTCCGTCCATCTGGTTTACTATCCAGTAAAAATATGCATTGTATAGTAATCGTTTTTTCATAATTTGTGATAATAATTTTCTGTGTAGTTCGATATTCAAATAGACTGGATAATACGATTATGTCCTTCCTCTAGATTTCTAAAATCAGTCAGTATGTCTAGAATTACTAGTAGGTATTAATAATAGTCCGCTGCCACTTGTGCCACATACCTACAATCTGTTCACATAAGCATATCGTGGGGTCTACACTCCGTATCTATCGACACATAGTCAATGGCGGATACTTTTTACTAACAGTGTTTTGTTCACTCATTTATCATAGACGTTTTTGTAAGCACTTGCATGTGTATGTTTTGAAATAATCCTAATGTTTCATATTCACTTGAATTAAACCTAGTTGGGTATTAATAAAACGTGAAGTATCGATAACACCACGCCATCATCTGTAGGATTAATACTTTTTGTGATATATGGAAAAGAGTTGATCTCATTCATCTTTGTCAAGTTATTGATTTTCAATGAATCTGGTAAAATCCCGCTGTCTTAGTTTCCCAGAGTAATTTAATCAGTTTCAAGCGTGGGTGTGAAGTTAGCATAATCATATTCATAACGTAACTTGATTGCGGAAATATTGAAATGGAATGTCAATGCAGTTATTTCAAGACCATCATTGTGTAGGCTCTTTATAGAGATACAATAATGCAGTATCTTTGATGCTTATTTCTGTTAGTTTCCAAGCAGTTGCTTTGTTTATTTAATTATTGTTTTATTATTTAGCTGCTTTCCGCTTGCATGTTTATTATATCATATAATTTTATTTATAAGAAATGTTTCAGCAATCAGTGGATGTTGGCCCCTTTGCTGTCAATATTAGTTTTCACATTATAGGTATCTGTCCGCTTTCTGTGGACATAAATTCCTCCTCTCTTACCATATAAAAAACACTGTTGCATTACTTCAGCATTATTTTCGATAATCGCTCTTTGCGGTGAGTAGCATCACACTGGCGCGTATCGTTCGGCCACAGCATTTCACAAGTCGCTCTTTGCTGTCAGTAGAACCACATCTCTCCTCTCGTCACGAGTACACCAAGTCTTGGGTATATCGCTGGTAGTTTTTGCTCCACCCACATTATATGCACATGTCATGAAAGTAACACCGCTAACACTGCTCGCTTGCTTTTTCTGCTGTCTTGTTAGTCAATTATGTTGGCAATAGTAATTACAATGTTAGAAAATGTTGCCTCTGTGATAATGTTGCCAGCTATTATAGTTTACGGGGTTTTGTTCTAGGTACAGTGATGGATTAGAGTGGTGAAGGTGTGTAGCGTGATCGTATTCAGTATTGGTGTTATTATTTATTGTGTGTTAGTAAAAGTTCTTTGGAATGGAAATAATTTTATTAGGTTGTGACTTGTGAGATAAAACTGCTGACTGTAGAATTGGGGTTCTGGAAAAAATAAAATGAAAACCTTTTGATTTGCTTACTGAAATTTAGCTGACTACAATCCTATATAATCCTATACAATATTCCTCTTAAAGACTAGATCAACACCAATGACAATCAAGAATCAATTATAATAAATGATAAAAACCAAAAACTCTCCAATAAAGGATACCTCTATCAATAAATTCGATCACCATCTCAATACCAACTATTCATATTCACTTAATATTCCGCGCTCATCACCGAACAAATTGTCGATACTACGAACTTTTTGTCGCTTCCATCGATCGACAGCGATTGAGTCTTCGGCCTGTAATTAAGTGACAAAAAGCGCTGGAAGCGGAGCCTGGAGGCGGTGCGTGGCGATTCATTACGAAATGCGTAAAAACATGCAACGAAACGCGAATCTACTGCTGAATACTAATGGGAAATGATTATGGTCTGTATATGATTAAATTATTTTGTAATTAATTTGTTTGGGAATGGAATTGAGGTGTGGAATGTCTTGCGGTGAATACTACTCGCGTTGCTCTTGCGCAGAGCCAGAGGTTGGTAGGTCACGGCTGCAAATGTAACGTTATGGATGTGTAAAATGTTTAACGTCCCATAATTATCGAGGGTGCCAGAACTGCCAGCAAAGGCGAGGGCCAGAAACCGAATCTACTTCGATAATAATTCTGGATTAGTTCTATCTCAAAAATTGTGTATTGTTTAAAGAATCTGGAATGTATGCCCCGAAAACCTATGACATAATAACACATTTGATATTTCTTTAATAAAACCTAAGGGATACTACAGGGCTCCAGAAGTAAACAGTGTTACTTTGATCCTATATCTCAGGTTATCAACGTGCGCAGTGCCCCATCTGTCCGGTTAGTCTTTGCGCCGGTACTGTTAAAAGGTGCTACAAAGCAAAAATATCAGATGCGACACACTTCCTTGTAGACTGAACGGTTTATGGTCCTAGGACGGAAACACGGTTGTGTAGATAGAGTAACAAAGCGTTGAGCATTTTCGTCAGCATTCCTGGTGGTTCTAGGGGTCTCGGGGAATAGTTGTTAGTATTTGAAAATACTGTTAGAGCTGCTGAAGATTTAAAAATACTATTTTTTCATTACTCGTATATAAATTCAATCTCCTAGTATTGTATAATTGCATAGCACATGTGTGAGTACTATGTACATACTATAAAGCCACCATTTACTGGGCAAGTCTTTCATTGACTTGAATGTGCCCTGGCGGCTGAGAGTATGTCATGCTCACTCAAATGTCTCGCTGATGGTGGCGCATGTGTTGGATCATTTAGTTCCCTTCAAAATGTTTGAGCTGAATGGTGCTAATCCATGCGTGCTGTTCGTGAACGGACGCCGTCAGTAGGGACTGGTCATCTCTTTGCTGCCATGGCTTATTTTAATTTAATTTAATATTTGTTTATTTTTATTTTTATCCTTTCATTACGGACGCTTTTAACATTCTGCATCGTTCTCATATGCATACTTGTTAACATGAATGATGTAACCAATACTTTGTAACCATGTCATTTAGATTTAAAACAGTTTCCGTGGAGTTTCTTGCCCGTTCTTTTCCATAGGTACCTACTACTACTTTGGAATAGGCAACTAGCTTCATCTTTCTGACTGACCGACCCCTCGACAGTTCAAAAGTGCCTGTAATTGGTTTATTTGAAATAAATGCTTTGAGTTTGAGTTTGAGTCAGCATTCCTGATAGTTCTTGAGGTCTCGAGGAATACCTACAGCATTTTCCTCAGAAATTTTTGAGTCCCCATGGAATCTGTTACAGTTATTATTGTAACAGTCAACTACATTATCTTGTGAGAAGTTATGGCCATACCGTTTTGACTTCTCAAGGTTAAGATTACAGGTATTTTGTTTTTTATATTGAACGTTTCATGTTGCACATAAAATAAATTAATTCCTCCAGACCGAATTTGGGCCATGGGAACAAATCTCAAGCGGAGACTAGCCATCGCGCCATAGCCATGGGAGATATTATAGTGCACAAGTGTGTGTGCAGTACAGCACCCTAATTGCGTAACACGCTATTACTCTAAATTTGAATAATTTTGAAGCATATTGCTAATCCATTGCTCCATATGTTCGAAAAATGTGTCTGCTCAACAACGTAAATAACGCAATGAATATTGTTGAACTGTCAAAATGAAACCCATTACTACTGATAGTGTGTTACGCAATTACCCTGCAGGTGCACTCACTTCCTTCTCTCTCATTGTCCGGTGGGACTTCAATCCGACACTTTGCCCGACCCGGGAATCGAGCCCAAGACCTCAAGATCAGCAGTCGCGCTTGCGACTACGAGACCATCGGGACAGTTACACATTAACCAATGCCTCCAACTATATACAATAAAATATTTTGCTGGTATTTTTCTTATTTTTTTTAGTTCCACTTGCACCACGAATCACGAAATGCGTTTAACGTCAAACATATTTATAACATCATTTTGTCTCTGTCATCTTTAATCGATTGACGGAAACAGAACGATGACTTAAATGAGTTTATCGTTAGATATACATTTTGTGATTTGTGATGCAAGCGAGCCATAGTTACTGTAACTGTTCGCCTGCATCATCCCACTGCTGGGCAAAGGCGTCTCGCCATGACTTCCAGCTCTTTCGATCCAGGGCTAAAGTGGACCACTGGTCGTTTGTTTTGTCCAGCTCGTCCCGCCATCTCCTTACTGGGCCCTTAACCCTACAGCGCATAGGATCCCACATATGGGACATACCGAAAAATGTTATTTAAAAAATCGATCTAAGTAGCGTGATCTAGTGTTGACAAGTTGACACTATTATATATTTGAGTTTCGAATTTAGTACCACATATTTTGAATAGATCTGAATAAACATTTATTTATGTTTTCTTCGAATCGGTAGGTACTTTGAATACGATTATCGAGCGGCGTATAATAATCGCCAAAAAAATGATAAAATTTTATTTTCAGTGTTGAAATAATTAGTAGAGTTAAGTTCATGTTCATATTTGTCATTTTACGTGTAATCTTGTAATTTCATTGATACTACGTAACACAGATTCACATTATAATGCATGATGTGCCATACACAAAAACATACGTTTCTATTGAATTATGGTTTTTCTAATTTTTTTTTCGAGAAATGGCATCATATTTGCAGCCTAATGTATTTTTTTAAGCCGATAAGAAAAAGCATGCACTGTAGGGTTAATATGTTGCAAAACTTGCTGAACAAACACGCTCACAGTGTGTCCCACCCACTAAAGGCTATCTCCTAGTCACGTACGCGGCTAACAATTAACATTTCGAGCTAAAGCGATGCCAGCGGAGATGCGGACAGCTAATATGGGTTACCTCTTAATTATGACGGTGCCTTGCAAGGAGCGTTGCGTGTGCGCCTCGCTTTTGGTGTGCGACATGATTTAGATGGCTTTTAGCTGCGAATTTGTCAGATAGAGTGTTTTGTTATTTTAATTGTATGTTCATTGTGACCTTTTTAGTGTGATGGATTATTGAAAATTGTTGTTAAAATGTTTTAAGTGTAAGTAAGTATACTTATGTTATTGACATTTTTAAGTAGTTTTTGGAAATATCAAACTATGTGGTCAAGTTTAGTTGGGCTATGTTGTTGAAATCTTATAATTGGGTACTAACATTTGTAGGTATTCCAATCAATGGTAAAACATATAGAGATCTATTTATTTTTAATGGATAACATCCTATATATGGGTACCTACGTATTTCTGGCAAATAAATTACTTAGACTTTCAATGATACTCAGAATGTGATGTTTATGTCATTGTATAATTATGAACATTGTTTGTTTATAATCCATTTCACGAGATTATAATCTTTTGAAAAATTGTGAACAAACCATTTACAATTTAACAAATTATTTTTCGATAGTTTATAAACTGTCCATGGCAAACCGAAAAATTGTGAACGAACCTACACTCACAATCTGACCCGATTTTATCACCCGTAAAATGAATAGATATTAATCTATCATTATAAACTAACGCTGTTCACAATCATACGTTGACATTTACACTATACCTAAAAGAATAGCAGGTTATCTAAATTCATATTCCAATCAAAATATAAAACACCTCTTATTACGACGCAAATTCGTGCCCCGAATAACCTTTGTATTGTCCAAATAACCTTAAATATGGCACCCCGCGGTTCTAACATTTATCTCGCCGGTCCGGTCCGGTCCGGTCCACCCCAAGCCGTGTGCCTGACGTATATCGGATTGACCGTGAAGGATATTTGCAAAAAATTAAATCGCTTTAAACTTAGGGGTGAAAATTGATTGAGACGTTTATAGGGCGGCCAGTAGATTTGCTTTTCAAACGTGGGGTGAAATCAGGATGAGGAAAACATTTGAATTTTTCTTGACGTTTTGTCCGAGGGTTATTGGCGACCCTGTAAATTTTGCAGTTGTAATAGAGGAAAAATACTTGTCAAATGGATGAACAAAATTAAGAAAGTAGGTTAAGGGCTGATTTTGTTCAATAGTCAGATTACTTAGATACTTATAAAGAATAATAAATAAATAAAAATAAATATGTAAGTTTGACGTATTTTCCATACAAAAGCAGTCTAACAGAAATATTTTATCTACGAATAAAAGATATCTGACTATTTATCTGAGATCTTAGGTGGTACAGACACCAGCACATCAAGCTACTACAATCTATCAAATCTCTTTAATACATTTTCAACTTTATCGTTACAGTATAAGGTTCAAGGTTGATTGGGATAATTTTACAGTTTCGGGTAGCTTGATGATCTGGCGTCTGTACCTACTTTAAAGAACTTGGTACTCAGAAAAAAAATTACAGCCAAGAAGAGTAAACTCTAGCTACTGTCCTGTCACAGATATTTTACATCTGACGAAGGTAAGAAAATATATACAGCGTGTAACGGAAAGGGGGTATCAACCCTGATGGAGGTGAATGTGCTCATGAAACTCAACAACTTTCCCAAAAGAACATAGGTCGAAATAAGAAAAAAAAAATTTGGCCCACCCATAGTAAATCAATCAGCTGGTAGTCAGTTTTGTAAGGAAGGGCCACTTTTTTTTTCATATTTCGACCTATGTTCTTTGGGGAAGTTGTTGAGTTTCATGAGCACATTCACCTCCTTCAGGGTTGATACCCCCCTTCCGTTACACGCTGTATATATATATACAACGTGTAACGTTAAATGCGCAAAACCTGAAAATAGTTTGATCAGAATAACGAACAGAATTAATTGAACTACTTTTTAATATAGGTCACATTTTTCAAAAAATCTTCATTAAAAACGTTGCCGTGTCTATTTCTTAATAGGTCAAGCAAGTCAAGGTCAGCGCGGCGCAGCGGCCCGGTGACGACTCCTCCCTCGATAAAGCGTCGTCGCAGACGCAAGAAACGATCAGAATGGCCAGTAAAACTAAAACGGCACATAAAACTTTTACAATTTTTTTAATGACTTATTTTCTCTCTGAAATAGGTCAAATGAATTAAAAATCTGTTGGGGTGTCTGAGGTTTTGCGCATTTAACGCTACACGTTGTATAAAGATGTATAAAGATCAATGTGATTTCGACTGAGTTGTCAGTGGCAGCAAGCCAACAGCGTTCTTAGTGCAACGACGACAAAGATCACTTTGATTTTGACAGAGATCCAAAATCAGAGGATAATCGCTGTGAAAGGACTGTACACTATGAGCAAAGTAGGGACTGCATTTCGTGAGGTCACTTGGCTTGTGATACGAAAAGTCTACATCCATTTTAGAGCCGGAAAAATCCGACTTACAAAAAAAAAAAAAACATACCTATAAACCATTTTCCACCGTTTCTTACAAAATGGCTATAATTACCGCCAACAGTTATATCAATGTTTCCAATTCGCCTTTGCAGCCGTCCGTACCGTGGGAGCCACTTCTTGTGTACTAATTGTCAAGATTAGTGCTATGCGCTGCTGGCTGTACAAGTTTACTAACATTATACAGATGAAAAGAGGCTGTGATTTTGTTTGTTTGTTGTCCTTTATTCAGGATGTTTGGTAGAAGTACCGACACAACTTTCTTAGGGATAGGAAGTGTCATATTATGCTAGTTTTCACCCACAACACCTGTCTTAAGTGTCACGGTAGGTAATTTCAATAATGGCATGTTTCTTTTTAGTCACCCGTAATGTTGTCACAACTTTTTTGTTTGTGGTTGTAATAGAGCGCAATAGTTTTAGGTGTTGTCTGCAAATTACAGACGCCAGCACATCAAGCTACTACAATCTGTCAAATTTCTTAAATACATTTAACACATTTAAACATTTTTCATTTTTTTTTTTTATATATTGAAACTTTATCGCTAAAACATAATCTGACAGTTTCGGGTAGCTTGATGTGCTGGCGTCTGTTCATTTAATTTCTATTGGTTCTAGAAAATGACTTGGGTGCTTCCAAAATCTTAAAATTGTGTTAAGCAATGAAAAAATTCGGTTTCAAAATTAATAATAAAGAAAAATAAAAAACAATTTTGTGGTAGCAAATGACATCCCCAATCCCACATAATATTATGACGGTCCTTCTACCGAACACCCTGTATACATACTTACTTTCATTTGCAACTGATTAACCTCTTAATTCACTGATTTTATAAAATGTTAAAGACTGGAATGTCATAAAGGTAATTTCTTTTGACATCTGGAATTTTCCAGCTTCTGTCATACGTCATACAAATAAGAATCATGTAAAAAACCATGAGCATTCTCATTACATACCACCTGATCCCAGCACGCATCAGATTTAGGAAAAAGAGTATTCTATTCTATTCTATTCTTAGGCAATATTTGAGGATCAAACAGGAAGAAAGACAAAGAAGTATGATATCACCCCAAAAGAACTTTACCTAAATGTAACAACATGCACGATGATAAATAATATTCAGCGCACGGAAGAAAATATTCAAGCAAACCCAGGTCAAAAAGGTGACAAGACATGTGATCCCGTTATAAGAGTAGGTATCTGTGACACGGAGACGACAATGGCGTTTCTTATGTGTCGTTTGATTTACTGCTCAATTTCCTATGCAGATCTGGGAATGATGGCGTATCGAGGCACAACAATCAATTTCTAGTACTTGTTCGATGGTAAAAGGAATTAAATGTTAACTAGGTAATTGTTAATTGGAGCCTAGTGGTGGAAGAAAGAAAACAACCTTATGTGGGTAATTTGTTGCAGAAGTTAAGAGCGAATAATTGTTTAAGTAAATTTTCTTATTGTCTTGCAGGGATCAGATATTAGACAGTTACTGAAACAAAGTTTGCACTTGGACTGAAAGAAGATACTAACATTATAGACGTGGGGTCGGGCAGTGGCATTCTTATAGGACACCTACTTTTCACTTGTTATGATTAAGTCCCATCAAACGGGCATAAATCTAGACTCCGGGCTTCTAATGAGAAATTTCTTATGGAAAAATCCAATCATACCTTGCCAGACCTTAGAATTGAACCCGGAACGTCATGCTCGAGTCCGTCATCGACAAGATACTAATATTGCTAACGAGACAAAGGGCACGGTGATAAGTAATTTTTTTTTTTTGTTTTAATTCTTTATTAATAAGGGGTTTTTATCCACACGGATACGTCAACCCCATTGTACAGACGCCAGCACATCAAGCTACTACAACCTAAATGGACTATAAAAATGTTGAATCACTACATAGTATAAAACAAAGTCGCTTCTTGCTGTCTGTCCCTATGTATGCTTAGATCTTTAAAACTACGCAACGGATTTTGATGCAGTTTTTTTTAATATATACAGTGATTCAAGAGGAAGGTTTATATGTATAATACATGCATAATATAGTAGAGGAACACTGATAATTTTAGAGGTTTCTAATGTGATGTCGTAAATAAACACATTTTTTTGCTTTACATTGCAAACGCTGGCTGAACCCTACGAGCATAATAATAATGGCTCTAAAATTATCAGTGTTTCTCTATTGCACCCGTGCGAAGCCGGGGCGGGTCGCTAGTAAAGTATAATTAACACACATAACTCTACGCATGTATTTCCCGAAGGGCTAGACAGAATTATAGGTACCTATAGTACACACACATTTCGCCACATAAATTCAAGCCCCATCTTATAGGGGGCGAACCTATTGCCATAATGCTGCTACGGAGAAATTTCAGACTGAAAAACACAATAATACTTTGCTCGACCCGGGAATTGAACTTAGGACCTCATGCTCGTGCATAGCAGACTCTCTGTAAAAGTAAGATTGTGGCCACTAAGCTTACAGATGACGACAATTGGAACTATTAGATGAAAATTTTACTATCATGTAAAAAAACTGCTCGTGGAGGTACCATCATCTTTCGACGCAAGCTGGAAAGCAAGTAAGAGTTTTCTCACGTAAACTATTGACATATATTCGTCACTATGAAGAGTTTCCCATGTTCATAAGAACTTGGTAACATAAACGCTTGATAATTTCCTGTCATTGTAGTCTAGTCATCATGACAACAAAGTCTTCACTCTTAGATCAATTCATAATGGTAACATTCTGCTTTCTTAATATTTTAAGATTGTTATAATAAAACAAAATTTGTACTGTTACTTCTGATATGGGACTACGTACACTTACGTACAGACGCCAGCACATCAAGCTACCCGAAACTGTCAGATTTTCCCAATCAACTTTGTACCTTATGCTTTAGCGCTAAAGTTGAAAATCTATTAAAGGAATGTGACAGATTCTAGTAGCGTGATGTGCTGGCGTCTGTACATTGAGTACGAGGCTTTTGACTACGTTGTATATTTTATGTATTTTTATTATTATTTTATTTTTTATTTGTAACGTGCGTTTTGTTTTTGCAGAATAAACGTTTTTTTCTTTCCTTCTTTCTTTACACGAAAAAGTTTATTATAAGAGGACATCCATTAAACAAGAAAAGAAGTTCACGAATCATAATTTCTTCTTATTGGTTAAGACTTTTTGCTCTCAGGTCTGGTTGATTTGGAGTGGTTATTTTCATTTTCTTTTTTGTTTCTGAAAACCCTTAAGTGTTAAATAAATATAAATTATTTGACTAGCTTAACGTTAGGGTTCAGTAGAGTTTGAATTTTGTGACTCTTGAGTCAACCCACCAAAGAGTCCAAATCATGACAGTCCAAATCATGACATGCCGTGCGAATGAATCGCACGACATGTCATGATTTGGACTGTCATGAGCTGTCATTCGCTAGGGATCAACACTATTAAGTGCTCACTTCACTTATGATTTCACATTGAGATTTTTACAGAATCCACTGTCTGATCTAATAACGATCTTTCTAGCTCTCAACTATATCAGGATATTTCCACCCTTAAAAACCCAAACAAAAGTGGGTGTCCTAAAAAACCACATCAGAAGAGAGGATATGGAAAGTGAATCTCTGTCAGTGTCGCGTTAGAATGAAATTTAATTTAGGTACGACAACTCACAGGAGGGATCGCCGGGCTTAAGTCCAGTAGGGACGTATTACGTGTAGCTGTTGCTATCAAGACACTAGACATTGGAAGAACTTCGGTATATTGAGAATTATAATAATAATAATTTTATTTATTTATTTATTTTATTATTTATGTACACACAGTAAAAAACATATGGATATGACATAGTAATAATTTGAGTACAAAGGTACTGCTTATTTCTTAAGAAATTTCTTCCAGCAGACCTGCGAAAGGAGAAGTAAAAAAGAAATGTAGACAATAGTGTGCGAGAACATGAAGAGAAAATATGAATGTGTGAATTCTAAAAGTAACATATAAAATATACCTACACATATAATGCTAAAATTAACATAAGTATACTTAAATAATAATAATAATAATAATAATAAATCCCTGGACATTTCACACAGCACCATTTGTCCCAAGCTAAGCAACCTAATGCTTGTGTTATGGTAACAAGATGGCTGATAAACTACTTATATACATTTTTTTTTTTTTTTTTTGTAAATACATACATATTATAGATAGAAAAACACCCAGACTCGGAACAAATACATGTAGGTCATACAAATATTTGTTCCGTGCGGGAATCGAACCCGCGACACGCAGCGCAGCAGTCAATCGCTTAACCACTGCGCCAACCGTGCCGTCCGTAAATAAATACATAATGCTAAAATATACATACACATATATTTATTTATATATATAACTATATATATATATAGAAATACTCACAGTATAGAGGAAAGATAATGCTCTTTTAATCGACATTTAAATACCGAAATAGTTTTTAAATCACGAATGCTAGGCGGAAGTGAGTTCCACAATCTTACAGCATGGACAGAGAAGGAATAAGAATAGTAGCTTGTTTTATGAGGGTGGGATTTAAGGAGGGATCTTCGGTGTGATCTACACGGTGTGGCGCTAGAGCGAGCGTAAGAAAAACGCTCACGCAGGTAGGAAGGATAAGACGGGTTGTGTAGGATATTGAAGAGGAGACATAAAATCCGAGTATTCCTGCGAAGGCGGATTGGGAGCCACTTGAGTTCCTAATAATATATTCCACAACTTTCACACAACGCCATCTAGTCCCAAACTAAGCAGAGCTTGTGCTATGAGTACTAGACAACTGATAAACATACATATATATTTCTAAATACATACATATTATAGATAAATTACACCCAGACAAAGAACAAATTAATGATCGTGCTCATCACACAAACATTTGTCCTGGGTGGGAAACGAACCCACGACCTCGCGTATAATAGGCAGGCCCACTGACCACTAAACCAACAGGCCTGCCGCAACTACGCAGTCTTCTCCCTCATGATGCTGCAAGGTGGAGTTAATTTCTTGTCAGGAACAGTTTTTTTACTACTTAGTGAGCAAGTGAATGATGCATCATCATCATTTCAGCCGAAAGACGTCCACTGCCGGACATAGGCCTTCACCAAGCACCGCCACTGACCGGTTCTGTGCATCTTGCATCCAGCGGATTCCTGCGGCCTTCACAAGTTCATCGATCCTCCTTGTGGAAGGCCTTCCAACGCTTCCGTCTTCCGGTATGCGGTCGCCACTCCAGAACCTTTGGGGACTGTTCATTTATTATAGTGGCCGGCACGTAACTTGGCACGGTTTTTGCGTAGTTGAAGTAAGTTCGCGCATTTACACTTATTGCAACAAAAAAAATTACACTTTTATTGTTTCTCGTTATTCTATGGTTATTGTCATAGCTTATTTTTGAACATGTCTGTTTAGAAGTTGGGGGGGGGGGGGGGTCCGAACAAGTCTTATTTCTTCTTACCTGGGGGTTGGACGGGTCTAGATTATTCTAGATACTAATCTTACGTAAGATTCAAAGCGGGGAGGGGTTCATTCAAATCTTATTTTTTTCGTATGGGGGAGTGGGGTGAGAAATTAGTTGAAATTGTTTTACGTAATAAATGAAGAGCCCTTTGGCCCCATTGATGCACTTACACATGGTGCGTGTTTTATTTCGAACCTGCTTTAGAAATGCGTCTTTCAAAACCTGCAAAATTATTAACACCGTCATAGAGCTAAGTAATTGTAAAACTGCATCAGATGCCCGTTAATCACTTACACAAGAAGTGCAATACAGCCGTATCTACTAATTAATTATGTTCACAATACAATGTGCTATTATATCTGGAACTTGTTCGTTTCTTTTGTTAATGCATCGTTTAATTGATTGCGAGCAATTATGTTCATTACGATAAATCGCCTTGTTTATGGTGTTAGGTGATGTATATTAGTTTGGTTGTAATATGGCTGGCCTTTTTATGTTTTATAAATTATATTAAAACAGGATTTTGGGTATTGCTGCCACAATAAAACAAATGGAGAAATTTTCATGCTTGACGTTTTCGATTTCCTTCATTTCTTCCTGATTACTCTCTCACTGATGAGAATAGTGACGCCGTTTCAAATTGTCAACGGTCTTTCTCCATGTGTTACGATCAGTGGTCTCGTGAAGTGCGGCGCTGATGGGTATCTCGAATTGCTCGGATATTTGATCCGGCCACCGTTGTTGGCTTCGGAATTTAGGTCTTTTGCTCTATAATTTTATAAGAGGGGCCCGTAGCTAAATAATAACAGTCGCAGAGGTCGATCAAACAGGTTAAGCTACGCTTGCCGTGGTTGGTCTGTGGATGGGTGACCATCTTTACATACCAAGAACCCTCTGTGCCTCGGAAAGCACGTTAAACCGTTGGTCCCGGCTGCCATTCGTGGATCTTTAACAGTCGTTACGGGTAGTCAGAAGCCCGAAAGTCTGACAACCAGTCTTACCAAGGGGTATCGCATTACCCAGTAACTGGGTTGTGGAGGTCAAATAGGCAGTCGCTCCATGTAAAATACTGGTATTCAGCTGCATCCGGTTAGACTGGAAGCCGACCCCAATATAGTTGGGAAAAGGCAGGCAGATAGATAGCTCTATAATTTTCTAGTCCTCATTAGACGTTCCATTTTGTTAGTACCTCTACAGGCAATGTGGCCGAAGTATCTCACGATACGCGTAATTTCCTTCATAGGCGAAAGAAAACGAACACGTAATAAGGTCGGGGCCACTGTAAGTCCATCAGAGGGAGTATAACAGTGATTTTCGCAACACCTCACTGAATATTCAATTTTGTTTACAAAGACCCCGTGTATAACAAACTGACATACATACAATTTTCATGGGAAGCCTCCTTAGACATCGCACCTCTTTGTCTCACTTACGAGAGTTTCCTCAAGAGTGAGCGGGATAGAAAGAGGAAGAAGCTTCAAAGAAATCCCGGTTTTATCCCGGGATTTGGAGGGGCAGTTGAGTGGACAGCTACAGTGAACTGTTAATTCGTTGATATTGCGGGATTTGAGCTCTCTTAAATAATTGATGGACTGTGAGAAAGCTAATTGCGATGAAATTTTCAAGAAGAGGTAATTAAATCCTCGAGATGGATTTGAAGCGTGAATTGTGCGAAAAGACGCTATAACACAAGCTGTACTGACGTGGGAATTATATAAAATAGAATGTAGGTACCCGCTGTCGTGGATTATCACGCTGTGCAAGTTATAGGGTCAAGAGTTAGCTAAGTAACGCAGTATTGTGTTAATGCGTTTATGAGAACGTAATTTATCAACATGACAGTGTTGGTAAAGTAGATAGTGAGGGAAAAAGTAAAAACCTTTTTGACATGAAGAGCTTTGTCAACGATAAAAGAATAAGGTTAGGGAACACGGAGATTAATCTTGCAAAAACTTAAGCTAAGTGTGATTCGTCTACCGAGATCTTACCATTGATATATGACTATTCGAGATCTCGTAACTTTGTTTATGAGGTAGACACACGGTTTCCCGACAAAAAACGTGTAGGTGCTTTAGTTTAATCATGTGAATGTTTGTAAACGCACCCACAATACAGGAAAAATTCCTAGTGTGGGGCAACGTTTTTAATAAAAAAAAATAAAAAATGACCCTGGCATTTGAAGTAGATTACATTGTGAATTTAATATACTTACAACTAGCTGCGCCTCGCGGTTTCACCCGCATAAGTCTCGATCCCGTAAGAATATCTGGATAAAAGTATTCTATGTGTTAATCCTAGTTATAAACTATATATGTACCAAATTTCAACAATATTGGTCCAGCCGTTTGAGCGTGAAGAAGTAACAAACATACAAACACACACACACTCACAAACTTTCGCCTCGCCTTGGTAATGCTGGCGAGAAATAAACTTTATTAGGAAAAAAAAGTAAATAATACCAGCGTTTTACTGTCTCACTGCTGGGAAAAGGCCTCTTCTCATACAGAAAGTCATGAGCATTAATCGCCGCTCTTAGTCAAGGTGGGTGGACGATTACATACTTGCATTATCTATAAGTCAAGCCGTTTTATTCTGTAAAAATTTCACCGCGGAAACTTGGTGGAGTGAGCTTGAAGTCATCTGTCTACAGTGTCAAACTCTAGGGATCAGGTGGAATGACAGCGCATTTTTAACTCACTGTGTGGTTCTTTACTCAAAAGACCATTTCAGACACCAATCTACATGGTCTTCACATGATCTGATTATATTATATTATATTATATTACCTCTGAGTTTGTTTCGGCCTTTCTTCTCAGAGTAGTCAAATAAGAAACGCCGACCTCGTCTAGTTTAAAAAAATATATGATTGACATGTAAAAGTGTTTGTACAAATCTAATTACAGAAAATAAATCATTTATCACTTCACGAACGTACCTAAGTTTTCACGGTGAGATTTTTCAGAATAGACCGGCGGTTTTCGTCATTATGTTTTTCTTCATCGATGCCAGTTGTGTCCAAGATAAATTTAGAAAGTACTCATAAAAATTGAAAAAAGTAAATTCTTAACAGCTTTAATACTTGTGCCAATTGAATCCAATTAATAACAGCTATAATTGTCAATACGCAACAAAAACCCTACGATTAAACGCTACAAGTAGTATCAACCCTAACTGGCAACAATTTGAAACAAACGGCCGTTGTGTGGCGTACTAATGCGCTATTGTTTAACAAATAGTCTGTGACGTCACCGAACACTGGAAAAAGACAAGACAGAAGACAGTTACAGAATGTCAACAGGCTGCGAGGGTGTGTTAGGGTGTGGGTTGATTTGCGCGAACGTGGCATAGACAGGCGTTTAAAGCAATAACGTGTAGTCAGTTCTCCCTGCAGACAGCCTATGTAAGTGTCCTAATATTAAAAAGACAGATAAAATAAAATACCTGGGTATTATAATAGACGAAACCCTTTCCTTCAGACCGCATATGGAAGCTCTAAATAATAGAATTCGTAAGCTGATATACGTATTCAAAAAGATACGATGTATAGCAGATCCAATAATAATTAGGCAAGTATACTTTGCCCTTTGTCAGTCAATTTTGACTTACTGTATCACTTCATGGGGTGGGGCGAGTAAAACTTTGCTACTACCCATTGAAAGAGCACAAAGAGCTATTCTCAAGGTGGCTACTTGCCGCCCTTTTCTTTTCCCCACTAACACCCTGTATAAAGCTTGTAAAGTACTAACAGTTCGACAGTTATTTATAATGAGCACTGTACTAAAACAACACGCGGCGCTTCCATTCAGCACTGAATTCACAAAAAGGAGACGGAAAGATATTGTTTGCCCTCAAAAAAGCACAAAGCATGCTTTTACAGCCAAATTTTATATGTACCTCGGACCGCTACTCTATAATAGGCTAAATGATAAAGGAAACATCTACTCCTTAAATCAGAGTAACTGCAAGAAAATCCTTATGCAGACTCTTCAAACTATGTCCTATGAAGATACAGAGAAGTTATTAGTTGTACTAAAGTAAATATTGTTAGTAATATATAATTTTATAAACGTTTTACATGTGTACCAATAAGTACCAATAAGATAAATATGATAATTAAGTGATTATTTAATAAATTATTGTTACCTCCAATCGCCTGAAACACAGGATTACCTAGTTCAGGCACAAAAAAAAAAAAATGGTGAACTTGACATAGATTTAAGAAAAACTGTATTTAGCGTTAGTCCTTATATTATTGAATAAATTTTATTATTTATTTATTTATTTAAGTTAGGACTGGTAACTAAAAGGGGCTATCTTTAATCTTGTATTTTGAATTGCTTTATTAACAACTAGCGACCCGCCCCGGCTTCGCACGGGTGCAATGGAGAAACACTGATAATTTTAGAGCCATTATTTCTCGTAAAAAGTATAGGATAAAAAATGGTTATTGTGGGTTATCCCTAAGAGATAGACATATACCATCGCGGACTTTTTTGAAGACCTTTTTAAGGTGTACAATAATAATAAAATAATGTACTACAGAGTACATTATTTTGATCTATCTCGACGGGTTCAGCCAGCGTTTACAATGTAAGCGCAAAAAATGTGTTTATTTACGACATCACATTAGAAACCTCTAAAATTATCACTGTTTCTCTACTATATTATGCATGTATTATACATATAAACCTTCTTCTTGAATCACTCTATCTATTAAAAAAAACCGCATCAAAATCCGTTGCGTAGTTTTAAAGATCTAAGCATATATAGGGACAGACAGACAGGGAAGCGACTTTGTTTTATACTATGTAGTGATTTGAAAAAAAAAATGTATAAATTATATTTTTTTTTTTTTTCAAATTGTCAGAACAAAATTGTGTATAGAAGTAGGAAACTCTCTATCGGAAATAGTTTTAAATATCAATCAACTTGCCTAGCCTTTTCCCAAGCATGTTGGGGTCGGCTTTCAATCTAACCTGATGCAGCTGAATACTAGTATTTTACATGGAGCGATCTGACCTCCACGACCATAGAAATCTTGTTTCTTATGTCTATGTCCACAACTCAGTTATTGGGTAAGACTGGGTGCCTTTGGTTAGACTGGCAATACAAAAAGGACAACCATGCTGAAAACTATTATCTGTTGTCTTTAAATCTGGACCCTCATAACTTGTAAGTACCAGTCTTTCTCAGAAACGGGTGTCAATTTCGACATGTAACGACTGTCAAAAATCTACTAATGACCACCGGAACGTAGAACCAACTATATTTTAAAAATTTCTTTTAACAATCCCATAACAACTGTGGTCTCCTGTAAGTGAAGGAGTACACCTACGTGATACCTATGTAGTTCCTAATTTAGTTGTAATTGTAGTTTTAGTATTAGTAGTAATTAAATTGCTCGAGTAGATCGACACAGTCTACTATTATAATAAGCACCACATCTTAAGCTGAATCACTGTCTCTCAAGATACAGGTTTGCCTAGTTTGAGAGGCAGGGTTTTCCATATTGTGTACAGATACTACCAAAGTTCATTCATTTAAAACTGTCTTTATATAAATTGTATTTACGCACTAATGTAACAATGTAACTTTATGAGAGAAATAAACTTTATTATTATTATTATTATAATGGTCTGTGTACATTTTTTGTTGGAGATCCTAAATAAATAAATAAACAATAAATGGCAATCTTTTAATACGTGCCTCACATCACATGCTCGCGTAGAACACTCTCATCCTTACAGTGCACAAACAGGGGAACAGGGGCAGGGGTGCCATTGTCTTAACACGAACACTCCACTAAATGGAGTGCGTGCTTTATAATGCACCGATGTGCACTTCACCACCTTTGGGAATACGATGCTTTAGTGCCGAGGAGTGTTATGAAAGAAAATATAGCTATCAATTAATTATAACGTTCGTGTATGAACGTAAACGACGCAAAAGGAGTATTGAGGATAGTAACAGGTGACGTTTTGTAGTTTCTGCCTCCTACCTTGGGAAAAAGGCGTGAGTTTATGGAATCATCATCATCTGCCTAGCCTCTTCCCAACTATGTTGGGACTTTTGTATGGAGCGACTGCCTATCTGACCTCCACAACCCAGTTACTGGGTAATACGATACCCCTAGGTAAGACTGGTTGTCAGACTTTCTAGCTTCTGACTACCCGTAACGACTGTCAAATATCCACGGATGACAGCTGGGCCCAACGGTAGAGGGGTCTCGATATGTAAAGATGGTCACCCATCCACAGACCAACCGCGGCAAGCGCGAGTGAGTTTATGGAATGTATGTAATTATTATGGCTTGTCAGTTTGGGGAAACAGATACCGGAGAGTGGAAGTGGAAAGTGAAATGGTTGCTCATAAATTATAATGCAACACATGGGAGTTGGTGAGCGACTATTTCACGTTTCAATTAAATAAATAAAAAAAAAACTTGAACATTGTTTGTTATGTGGCCAGAGGGCCCGTAGCTAAATAATAAAAGTCACACAGCTCGATCGATCACGTTAAGCTACGCTTGCCGCGATTCGTCTGTGGATAGGTGACCATCTTTAGATACCGAGACCCTCCGTGCTTCGGAAAGCAAGTTAAGCCGTTGGTCCCAGCTGTCATTCGTGGATCTTTGACAGTCGTTACGGGTAGTCAGAAGCCCGAAAGTCTGACAACCAGTCTTACCAAGGGTTATCGTATTACTCTGTAACTGGGTTGTGGAGCTAAGACAGGCAGTCGCTCCATGTAAAATACTGGTATTCAGCTGCATCCGGTTAGACTGGAAGCCGACTCCAACATAGTTAGGAAAAGGCTGGGCAGATGATGATGTGGCCAGAGGGCCTAGCTAGACCAAGTGATGTTTTATCACCGATAACTGGAAATCTCAAAAATGTACTGGAGCGGCATTAGCCGAAAAGCTTATGTCAATCCTGTTGAGACTCGATCGCTGTAGGAATACGAAACGCTTTGAAAGCGATTGCCACTGGTTTATACCTTCAAGACTTAATCAGGGTCTTTGCTAAAATGACTAGGACCAAAGGACCAGACTCTTTGCTAGTATACAGGGTCATTTAAAATTGCCTAGCTAAACTCCGCAAACAAGTTACAACACTAACAGCGGTCCTTGAGCTCCCAAAAAAAAAAAACATAGAATCTTTTTATTTTATCGTGTTTAGATACGATACCCATCGCATCTGCGGAGTTTAGCTAGCCAATTTAAAATAGCACTGTATGAAATGCTGGTGAATAGATAGCGCTAAATACTATGGCTTATTCCAGTAATTCTTAGAAGAAATCTAACAACATTTAAAACCCCACCTACTCAAAAACATTTGGCACCAAAAAGTCCCGCGACATCTAACACCAATGTAGTTTAAGAGTCAACAAACACGGATTCAATCAGTCGTTCAAATTGTACGCCCGCGCTAATCCTTAATCTTGTGTAGTTCCTGATGGTTCAATAGAGGGCGCCACCCCTGTTGGAGCACTCAATGGACTGAACGTTCCGTTTTCAAATAAAGTGTTGATTGGAGGATGGATGGAACGGTTTTTAACGGCCAGTGTTGGTTTTAGAACACCGTTCAAAATGATATTAGTTGTTTTTTTTGTTCCTTTTCTGAATTACATAGAGTACTTTGGATTTTCTGAGATTGAAAGTTAATAGAATACCATAGTTGTTCGCCAGTTACTGAAAACTTAGGACTTACATTTAATAGGAAAGCTAATCTCTCAGGTTAGCTAAGCTGAGTTCATCGCGAAAGTGTAGCGCAGAATCAATGGATCAAAAGCGTTAAGAAATCGAACCTTCCTAGTTCTTCCCAGCGAAAGCACTAGGAAGTGGTGAAGGGCGGGCGTTTTGGGGGACTGTCTTTTGTAATTTTGACGTTCGAAAAGTGCTGATTCTCAGCCTAGTTTGAATAAATGACTTTTGATTTTGATTTTGATTTTGAACGACAAATGGCCTTTTCTTATAATTTACGAATTGTTATTGGTTAAAATTAAGACTCTTGTAGCTTTACCAATAATGAAGCAAAGACCAAAGAGCTTTGCATATTAGACCCTCCCATATGGAAGTAGTTATCACAGGTAAAATTATTAGCTTGCGAATCTATTTATAATGCTCAGTTTGCAAATGAAAAATGCTACCATCATCACCTAGCCTAGCCTTTTCCCAACAATGTTGGGGTCGGCTTCCAGTCTAACCGGATCCAGCTGAATACCAGTATTTTACATGGAGCGACTGACTATCTTACCTCCACAACCCAGTTACTGGGTAATACGATACCCCTAGGTAAGACTGGTTGTCAGACTTTCGTGCTTCTGACTACCCGTAACGACTGTCAAAGATCTACGAATGACAGCCGGGACCAACGGCTTAACGTGCTTTCCGAGGCACGGAGGGGTCTCGGTATGTAAAGATGGTCACCCATCCACAGACCAAACGCGGCAAGCGTAGCTTAACCTGATCGATTGACCTGTCTGACTGTTATTATTTAGCCACGGGCCCCTCCCAAATGAAAAATGCTACCATTGGTAAGCAAAACGATTCGGTTTTGTTTATATGAACCGATTATAAGTTGTTCGGAGAACTGATGAATTTAAATCTATAGAGGTATATCGCAAGAAACTTATATTACGCATATTGAAGTGATTTCAAAAGACTGCGAAAGGAGAAATGGTTCACGGAATCCTTAATCCGTGAAGGCACTTCCAGGTGGCCAAACAGAGGGTGCTTCCCCTGACGTGTACGAATAGAAGCTTGTTTAAACGTTGAGTTGAATGCAAAGTGATTTTAATAAAAACTTTTCTACAATAAAATACAACTGACTTCCAAAAAAAAAAAAAACTGCAAAGTGAAAAAAAAAATGATTTTAATGATGATAATTCTGTAAAGTGATATTTCTTACATTCACGAATCATATTTTAATCAATATTCAAGATGACGCTGACCTGCGAATTGCAAAAAAACCGGCCAAGCGCGAGTCGGATTCGCGCACGAAGGGTTCCGTACCATTATCTATAAAAACGGCAAAAAAATCATGTCTGTTGTATGGGAGCCCCCTTCAATATTTATATCATTCTGTTTTTTATTACCTATTTGTTGTTATAGCGGCAACAGAAATACATCATCTGTGAAAATTTCAACTGTCTAACTGTCACGGTTCATGAGATACAGCCTGGTGACGGACGGACGGACGGACGGACGGACAGCGAAGCGGGAGTAATATGGTTCCTTTTTACCCTTTGGGTACGGAACCCTAAAAAACGTAAAAACAATTGAATTCCGCCTGCTACCCTGGCGCTTCCCCTTAATCTCGGTTAGTCCCAAGTAATTCGTGATTCAAGCAGCATGCTAATTGCGTAACACACTATCAGTAGCAATGGGTTTCATTTTGACAGTTCAACAACATTCATTGCGTTATTTACGTTGTTGAGCTGACACATTTTTCGAACATATGAAGCAATGGAATAGCAATATGCTACAAATTTTATTCAAATTGAGAGTAATAGTGTGTTACGCAATTAGGGTGCTGTCATGGGACCTGTAACAATAGTTACTATATGCCTGTATGTCTAGCGAAGACCTCTCGTTATTCATATCACTAAATTCCATTGCTAAACCATTTTCCAGGCAACACGGTTAAACAATGAAATGAGCAGAAGTTGCTCCTGCGTCGGTGTGACTTCACAGCAGAGAACCAAACGTTGACTGTCGCTGTGATGAGCATTCATCCCGTGAACCTGTCATAAGACACACTCTGAAGCGGGGTAATGCGTTACCTACCCGCTATTAAGATTAAGAAAGTCAGAAGGAATAATCCATACACCAATACCCGTAATGACTGTCAAAGATCTACGAATGACAGACGGGACCAACGGTTTAACGTGATTTCCGAGACACGGAGGGGTCTCGGTATGTAAAGGTGGTCACCCATCCACAGACCAACTACGGCAAGCGTAGCTTAACCTGATCGATCGACCTGTGCGGCTGTTATTATTTAGCCACGGGCCCCTCAATTGATTATTATAGCATAAACGTCTATAAATCCGCAAATAATTTATCATTTTCATCCGCAGCTCAACTTGACCAGACACACTGCTTACCTCTCTTTTCTTGTGCCAATCCCCACTCTCCAGTGCCAGCGTCATCTAGGTTCTACCCGCGGTGGTAATAATATCCTCTATCGATTATGAAATTTCTGTAGATTCGTGCTCATTATAGCGCAAATGAGATTTTTTAAGGCAAAAATCAACATGACGCTTTTTTAAAACCCTGAATTACCACAGCTGGCACCGAAAGCGATACAAATTCATATTAAGACTAATCTCAAGGCCCATCCACAAGATCAAAGATGTCAAAAAAGAGAATAAAGAGAAAAAAAAAAAAGAAAAAAAAAAGAAGAAAAAAAAGAAGAATAAAGAGTATTCTATTCTATTCTATTCTATTAAATCTTCTTCCCCGCTATCTCTTACAACTTCCAACCCCGATAGCGATATTAACTGTCACTGCAAGAATCGCTCGTTTGATTAATCGCAGCGACAGACAGACAGACACAGGTGAGCTCATTCCGAACTAATTGCAAACACCAACCGCCTTTGTTCAAGTGATTGTTGCCTTTTGTGCCAAGATTACATTCACTGAAGTCATTCTCGAATGGCACTAGCGTTTCATTTGTCAAAATCAGATCGAGCTGTCATTGAAATCGTGTTTAAAAGTTATTATGAGTGAAATTGGAGTATATTGAGATGATTGTATTATGTAAATTATTGTCAGTTTGATTGCGACTGTGTGGTGTTTAGTTTATGATCCTTTGGAATTAAAGAAAAGAACGGTGAGTTTTTTTTTTCACTTATTGGGGGACCGGAGACTGATGGAAGAATGTCACAGTGTTTTCGGAACTTAGGACCAATACAAGCAACGTTATCGTTTTCCTATTATGAACAGGAATTTAAAACCAGGGTTATTTTTCAGGTATAGCTCTGTATAACTTACTACAACCAATAAGTATGAAGCGAATGACGAATATCACATTGTTCTGATATTGTTGCTTGTATTGTTGTAGTATCTTAGAAACAATACAAGCAACAATATCAGATTCTTAAAACGATGGTTATTCTAAAGAATAACCAAACCAAAGGCTTACTTCAAACTCAAAGCATTTATTTCAAATTAACCAATTACAGACACTTTTAAATTGTCAAGGGGTCGGTCAGTCAGAAAGATGAAGCCCATCCCAAAACATAGTAAGTAGGTTCCTATGGAGAAGAACGGACAAGAAACTCCATGGACACTCTTTGTGTTCTATACAACGTACCACAAAGCACATACTGTGTGTGCACGTGTTTTTGTTATTGTACTATTTTTACTACTAAGCACATAAGTATGTAAGCACCATTCCTATATAAACTATATCTACAATACAAATCTATGTATACAGCGTGTAACAGAAGGGGGGTATCAACCCTGAAGGAGGTGAATGTGCTCATGAAACTCAACAACTTTCCCCAAAGAACATAGGTCGAAATATGGAAAAAAAATTTGGCCCTCCCTTACAAAACTGACTACCAGCTGATTGATTTACTATGGGAGGGCCAAATTTTTTTTTCATATTTCGACCTATGTTCTTTGGGGAAAGTTGTTGAGTTTCATGAGCGCATTCACCTCCTTCAGGGTTGATACCCCCCTTCCGTTACACGCTGTATACACACCATTTTAATACCCAATTACCATCAATATTTTAAATATACGTAAAATAATCCCAGCTTACGATCAGATCAAAACAGACAAATTAAATCACATTAAAGTGCCCATTCACAGCTTCCCAAATATCAGTATAATCAGAGAGAGTTGTTTTATTCTCGTCATTTCGTTGCTGAATGATATTTGATAGCGGTTAGACGCTGTTAGCGATAAATACGGCCCATTCAAATATCAATTATCTGTTCCTCTAGGTTTGGCCCAAATGTGTTTTGAAGAGCGTTAGATATTGGATTCATATTCATATCAGATCTGTTATAAATACCTAGGTAATATTTGGGAAGTTACGTTGAATGATACGGTTTTACCAACGCTATATTTTCTTTTTTTGTAAGTATCTAGATAGACAAGACAGAAAATACGATTAAATATGATGCAGAGAACGAACACAAACACAAAAAAGCACAAGTTGAAGGAAATTATATATAAATTATATATCACGTCTACACAAAACGGCCGTCGCTCAGCATAATGCTACAAGCCTAAGAAACGCTGGAGTGACGATTTGGACTCGTTTCTGCCCGATTGGCCGGAGAAAGCACAAGATAAAGAAAACTGCAAAATTATGGGAGTGGGACAACACATCACTACATAGTATAAAATAAAGTCGCTTCCCGCTGTCTGTCCCTATGTATGCTTAGATCTTTAAAACTACGCAACAGATTTTGATGTAGTTTTTTTTTATAGATAGAGTAATTCAAAAGGAAGGTTTATATGTATAATACATGCATAATATAGTAGAGGAACACTGATCACCGCATCAAAATCCGTTGCGGAGTTTTAAAGTTCTAAGCATACATAGAGACAGACAGACAGCGGGAAGCGACTTTGTTTTATACTATGTAGTGATAGTGATCAGCATTGCACCCGTGCGAAGCCGGGGCGGGTCGCTAGTGTTAAATAATTTAAAAAAAATTATAGCCTGTGATTGCTGTAGGTATGCCTTGCAAAAATAGAAATAGCTGTTATTTAGCTTTGTCAAATTTGAACTTGCAGGTCTTTTTCTGGGGAAGTAGGTACCTCACTAGGTACCTACCTCCCCAACAAAACACTGGAACTGGAAGATGGGTTGATAAATGGAATAACTCACTGGTTATTCCATTTATCAACACCAAAAATTCCTTTCAAAACATCGTAACATCGATAGCACCAAAACTTAAAATTCTTAAAAAGGAGTTCATACTCGAGTTCATAATCTATCCATCCTTATAAAATACTAAATAAGTATATTCCTGTCTGGACATATTATGTAGGTTATGTTTCAGGAAATGAATGCGGTCATGTCTAAGCTCAAATAACCCGCTCATAACTACCAACTTCGACCACTCCCCATAAATAACCCTATTCAAATATAAATTTATTGTGGGTAACGCTAAACGCCTCAACACTCGTACTAATTATTTTGTTTGTTCCTACCACCTTTGTGTGCAGCTTCAATAGCTTGAAAAGGCACAATGCAAGCTAATGTGGTCAGATATTCGTACTTAAAGTGTAATGTGAGATGCCACTATAGTGTGCCGGTCCTTTTACATATCGTTTTGTTTTAAGAATGCTTTGATTATAATTCTGCGTTGGGAAATGAGAAACTGGTATTAATGGATAATCTGCACCTGATTGCTTACATATTAGAATTGTAAATCCTTTGTTTTATTCTAAAAGTAGTTTTTGGGCTATCTTATTTATTTTTATTTATTTATAAATACTTTAATGTACACCAGAAAATACATAACAAAAAATATAATTATCACTACAAAACATACAATGTTCGTCCTTATCGCTATCCGCGATAAGGACGAACATTGCAGGTCACCTCTTCCGTCTTGAACCTAAAAGACAAGTTCTTGTCCCTGTAATACAAAATTCCAAATTTAGTCAATATTTTATTATCTTTCCAGTGGTTTTTGGACTATAGTTTTATGTTGTTCTTAAAATGTTCATTACCAAAAGTTTTTTTTTTCTTTTAGTTTATTGAAAAAAGCTTAAAAACCACGTGACGCTAGTTTGTGAGAGACTGTGGTCTGCACCAAGAATACCTGTAGGTATAGCAGATCACCAGAACAAAACTTTTTAATTCACAATATGGTATCTAAATATAGGAAGACACTTCTACCCATTCTAATGTATTTTCCGATACTTGCAAAAAAATAATCAGCGCGATCCCTTGCGGAGCACAGGAACAAAACATCCACACGCATGATTCAAATAAAGAACAAACCACAAACAATACACCTCATACCTCAGGGCTGTTATAGAAAAATACCTCAATATTAGGAGCACGAAAACGAACCAATTAATGAGGTCCTATTCATCACGCGTTGTCACCTCCATCGGTCAAACACAATACACCAGTTTCTCCGACAGTCGGACACAGGAGGTAGTTCACACGGATAGTAATAAGCCTCCCACTGTTTGCTTAGGAAACTCTATGGATTTCTTCATTCATGGGAATTTTAAGCTTATTTTCAGGGAAGGGAGGGTTGGTTTTCGCGTGGCTGTAGGATTTGTTGAAAGTTGTAGGATGTTGGTGTTGTGAATTGGTTTGTCGAATATAGAGGTATGAAATATGAGTATGGAATATTAGTATAGAGATATGGAAATATGAAATATGAATGTAGAACAAAGTTGTTATTGTATGGAAACTGTGTTAGATGGCAGGAGCTTTTCAAAGTTTTTCAAATCACGAATATTTCCCGTAAGCAGTTTAGTTTCAGATAGGTACTTAGACCTACAGTCTGCAACAAAACTCGAGTAACACAATAGTTTTTACATAATTATCATGTAATTTAATACTAAATAATTCGATCAGTACTTTTCTGCATTTCATGTAATAGCTAAGACTATCTTAAAATTTTATTTTAAAACAGATTTTTATGAATATTTTCTCAATAATTAAGATATAAAAATCTAAAGTGGTAATCGACTTTAATTGCTGACCGTACAATTGCCTGTAGGGTAGGTAGGTAATGTTCTGTAAAATAAAATTTAAGTTCATTGATCCACTAGGTACATTTTTCTTTAAGGACCAATTAGCACATGAACCAAACAATATCAAATTGGCAACATTTCCAAACCTTGTCACTTATTCTATTACACTTCCCTCTACCCGAAATAGTAATAATACGTCATTGTCCAGCGCTGTGGTAATCACCCGCTGTTTTTCTAGTTAATTGGACAAGAAATCAAAGAAATGAGAGAGAAGTGTCAAAGAAATGTTTTTCTTTTCCTTCATTCAATGTACGCGATAACGCTATTAATATTATAGATTGTTTTTGTATAAGGGTGGAAAAGAAAATAGAATCAGATGATAATGTTCTCAAGACTGGGAATTGGAGGTCTTTACTTTGTGATTCGTCTGAAATTAAACGAATAAAAAGCTACTTAGTAAAATCTTGAAAATACCTCAAAATATTTGCACATTTTTATATGAAACGTAGCATATTACGTTTAGAAAATCTCACGCCTTTTTCCCAACATATAAAACACAAAAATAACTTATAAATTAGCATAAAGTACTGTCGTATAGAAAACTTAAAACATGAAATAAATATCCCATAACAAGAAATTGCTGAATTCAATTTCAAATAACGTACTATAACACTATGGACAATGTGTAATTTCTAGACATCTAAGCGAGCCACCATCTTTAATTTTATTTCAGCTCAAGAAGATAAGTTGTAAACTTTGTGTCTTCTCTTTTCCTTTAATATAACAGGCATGTAATAATACTAGTATGGTTGGCTTATTAGTCTTTTCAATAATATGCTCTTTTGTTTATAGGCGACTCGCACGAATTGGCACATTTTGAATTTTATGCAATGAAGTTAAGAAAAAAGGACGCGTTTTATAATATTTAACTCTTTATCACTTTCCTTACATATTTCTGGAGTTGTCTTAACTTCGTGCGAGTCACCTATAGAAAAAATAATATTATTCAAAAGTGACGATTCGTCCGTTTCGGGCGAGTAAATTCGTGCGAATCGACTAATAAGCCGTATACTTAGCTTTTTTATACTGTGGTGATAGACTCATCTACTAGCTTGCCCAATGATCGTGCGCACTTATGGCTTGCGTCGACATCAAACGATGCCGCCCTTTCGCGCAGTCGCGGTGACTTGAAATAAGAGGTATCTGCGACTTGGATATTACTGTTGCTGATTAACTATAATTCTTAGCAAATTCCTTTTTTAGTTTCGTTTTACATAATTTAATTTTAAAAGAAGTATTTTGTAGTTGTAGGGTAGGGAGATGTTTTTATTTCTTCCGATAACATCTTGTTTCTAGTCTGTAGAGAAATGCAGTCCACGCTACGATTAACAAAATGATTGCTACACTTATTAAGAGGGCGATAAGTTTTAGGGTTCCATGGGTCAAAAGGAAAAACGAAACCTGGTGAGGCGTGTAAATAGCCTGCACCTTAAGGAAGGTTGTGCGTAAAAAAGTGTAATGACGGACCTCAAAATGAAGCCAATTTCCCTATTGATAAATCCTCGAGAAACCAATACCAAAAAATTATTAGCAGCAAAACATGCCCACGTACCTTGACAATCCAGAGATAACACTCGGACTCAGGGAGATGGGAAAATACCTCGTTCATGCGCACGTGATGGCTTGTAGGTATAGGCTGCCGGCCGGCGAGCAAAATCTTCTTAAATCCACCGGTGGAATGGTTAAAACTCCAAAAATCAACACTGCACTATAAGTTCTCAATGAAGCACAGATGCAAGTCCATTTATTTTACGAGTATCGTCAAGGTTTCACCAAAAAAGGAATTTTTAAATGGCGGAGTGCATCAGCACCCGCCATGTTTCAGTACGAGGCGGGTAGCACACTACGCTAATGCCATCTATCGGCCCAAGCGAGACAACTCAAGAACGTTTAGAATTTAGATACATGAATGCTGCAGCAACAAATAGATATTGGTGTGAGGATTCATCAATTGAGAAGTTACAATATTTGATTTGAAATAGTAACGAAAAAAAATTCCTAAAATATTATTATTTAATTTTTTACATTGAAAAGGGCATTGACACTTCACCAGAACCCTTATAAGATCACTGCGTTGTCCGTCTGTCAAGACCCTTTTTCTCAGGAACGCGAAAAGTAATCAAGTTGAAATACTCAGGGCTGCAATCCGTTAATGTAACTTTCATACAAACTTACATTCCCTATTTAATCCCTTAAGGCATAATTTTGCAAAAATCCTTTCTTACCCTCACTTGTGCAAAATTGTAAGCTTCCAGACCCAGCGGTTGGCTGTGCGTTGTCTGTCTGAAGAATTTTATTCAGTAGATTTTGCTTTCATGCGTTTTCTCTTAATTTTACAAAGTAGAAACTTTATTAAAGAGGATAAAAATATGTCTAAACCCTGGATAAACTTCTTATACTAAATTAACTATTAAATTTTATAACCTAACGTAACCAAAATTATTAACTAACGAAAATAGGGTGACGAAAAATTCTTCCGCATCGCTGTCGACTAGTATTGTACAGACGCCAGCACATAAAGCTACTACAATATGTCAAATTTCTTTAATAGATTTTCAACTCTATTGCTAAAGCATTAGGTTCAAAGTTGGTTCGGAAAACACGCAAGGGACTGGCGGCATTGCCGCGTTGTATGGCAATCTCCTCTGGCCAAGGTAAAAGCCAACCCTTGGCCCTTGGGTCACGGGAATTGTCAACCAGCCGTTTCGAGATTTCATTGAACCAACCACGAGCAATCGGTTCCCATGACCCGAGGGTTTCAACCCCAAACGTCTTTCTCTATTCTCTCTTTAGTTTACTGAAACAAATCTCACACCCGTAAACAATGCTTGATTTTTTTAGTTCAGCAAGGTCTTTCTAAACCTTTTTGCAAAAACTCCGCGACGAAGTTAACCCTGTGGCGGCTGTGCCACACGCGCAGCACCCACTACGTCGTAACGAAACGCAGCGTTTTTCTAAGCGCAGTGCGTGTTACCAACGAGCGTCCAATAAATCATCCGGCGGCCGCCCCTTGATTTAATATTGTCATAATAATAAAAAATGCGCGTTAACGCACTGAGGAGTTTGTCAGCTGATGTTAGGTAGATGCGACGTTGGATAAAGTAGGTAGAATAATAGACACGTGCAATCTCATCTGCTTGTGTAAAATACCGTTTTTTTTTTCTTTAAAATTTAGGCACCTATCGAGAATTTGACGTTTTGTACTTCTGATTGAATCTTAGTGACCATATAAATTACCTCAGTGAACGACAATGTTTTTTCTTTTTTTAACTTAGATGATATAATGTAGCATCTGTAAATCATCATAAAATGTTAAATCAACTTTTCTTAAAGCAAAATTACATTCTAATTAATCACACAGATGATAAGGTACATTTACATTTATAGCCAGTCTTACGTAAATGAGATAGGAAGCAGATATTTTTCATCATGTCTCATCTACTTCTCAGTCTTTGCCTGCAATCCGTCTCCGCGTTTTATAGCTGATGACCTTTTTTGCCCCACTTCGGCAAAGCTTTTGACACCTGCGCGATAGCTACTTTAATTTGCCGCGGGTCGGTTAATGCGGTAGAAACATCAATAACACTTAACACCGCGGCGGTCTTGCGGACCGGCCGGCCGTAATTAGGGGTTAAAATTGACACGTTAGCAAAGTGATGGGATATGGGGCATATATTATACTTTATTTTGAATTTTTAATATCATTTTTTGATGGTTTCATTTGAGGGTTACTTTAATTGATTGACGTTCGAACGGTTTGATATTGATGCTGGTTTAATGAAAGAAACGTTCATATCTATCATTAGACATGAACGTTTCTTTCTTTCAAACCTCCATAGGTTCACACCTATGGAAGTTTGAAAGAAAGAAACGCATTTGATACAATAGAACTTAAACTCTTGGTTGAACTCAATTCAGCCAAGGGTTTGATATCAGCAGTGCTATTCTGTAAAAATTTCACCGTAAGAACTTAGGTGAAGTGAGCATGGAGTGAGCTGTCATTAGGGATTAACACTATTGACGCTGCTCACTTCAAGCTCACTTCACTTATGATTTTTACAGAATCGACCGGCTGTTCTATCAAAAGTTGGGTTAGAGATAGGACGAATTAATTTGGTGATTGTTGCAAATTTAAAGTCAAAGCATTTGTAGTATCAAATAGAAGGTAATTTTGAATGTTAAAATTTACAGTAAAATATAAATGATTCTAGTCACCCCTTCCAAAGGGTAGTATCGTATGGGGAAGAATGTGCAAGAAACCACCCCACCGCTCCTCATCTGTTTTAAAATGTTTAACAACAATAATAATAATAATATATAAAGTTTATTTCTCTCATAAAGGTACAGACGCCAGCACATCAAGCTAGCACAATCTGTCAAATTTCTTTAATAGATTTTCAACTTTATCGCTAAAGCGTTAGGGTTCAAAGTCGATTGGGAAAATTTGACAGTTTTGGGTAGCTTGATGTGCTAGCGTCTGTACATTGTTACAGTAGTGTGTAGGTGTATACAATTTTGCCTAATGCCTTTGTGAGAGCTGGATTCTGAACTGGGTTCGGGACCTGTATGACAGATCTCCAGGCTCACACCCCTTTAAACATAACAATATTCTGTATACATGAATTATACACCGTGTAACGTTGAATGCGCAAAACCTGAAAATAGTTTGATCAGAATAACGAGCAGAATTCATTGAACCACTTTTACTTTAATATAGGTCACATTTTTCAAAAAATCTTCATTAAAAATCTTGCCGTGTCTATTTATTAATAGGTCAAGCAAGCCAATTTGAGCGCGGCGCAGCGGCCCGGTGACGAGTCCTCCCTCGGTTAAGCGTCGTCGCAGACGCAAGAAACGATCAGAATGGCCAGTAAAACTAAAACAGCACATAAAACCTTTACCAATTTTTAATGACTTAGGTATTTTCTATCTGAAATAGGTCAATTGAATTAAAAATCACTTGGGGTGTCTGAGGTTCTGCGCATTTAACGTTACACGTTGTATAATTATAATGTGTGAAGACGCTTGCTTTTAGATACTTGAATAAAAAAATATTTGTGTGTAATGTAATTCAAATCTGCGTATCTTTCTTCATTCAGCTAGTCCCCGAAAAACCCACCTTTACTACCAATTTGCTTACGTATGCTTCATTATTACTTCTTAAAAACATTAAGCTTATCAGCAGGAACCCTGGCTGCGTTTCTGATAGCATCGTATCGCGATCATTAATCTGACTGGATCCTGAGAATGTCTCCCTGCAATAATTAAACCACCTGCCAATTTACGGCACCTCCTTGTGCCGGTGAAGTAAGCCAAAATGCCAGGAAGCGCCGAATACTGTAGAACGCCAATATTCAGCAAATTCTGCAATTTCCTGGCCTTTTAGTACTGGATTTTGATGCAAAATGAAGACATACAAGTACCTACATGGAACAAAATGAAAGAAGAAGAAAAATGTGGAAATTTTCTTTATCGTATTTGGTCGATAGCCGTTTTATGGTGTGTAATTAAAAATGTATACCTCTGCCCTATCCTTCAGGGAATTCAGGCATGGGTTTATTTATGTATGTAACCTGCATTCGCGATTTATTTGCCAAAACTGTAAGCAGCTCTTAGCGACTTCTTACATACCTACCTAATATTTAATTGTATAACTTCACCAGCACGCACCTGAGGCAAAATGCATTTCATTTAGATTTAAGCATTTACTTTGTATCTCATTGTAAGTGAACCTATATATTGTTCTTATGAGAATAAATTCTTTAAACCTAAACCTGAATGTGAGTTTACAGAAAAATAACTTTAATTCCTACACCATAAAGTTCAGTTTACGCTACAACTTCAAACATTTTTATAACTTTTTCAATAGTGCTGGTCACTCTGAAATCAACTTAGTAACCATTAATATACAGTTGATATATTTTGTTTAACTTGAAATAACATCAATTTGAAACATTAGTTTGAAAAGACTTTATGTAAAGACATTAAGCTGGTTCGGGCATGTTTTTCACTACATCCTAAGGGCTATTACCAAACATCTTTTTACAAACCAAGACTGGCAATCCGCATGTCGATTTGCAAGTTCTTGCTGACCAGACACAGTGACAAAAAGCCAAAAATATAAGCAATAAACAAGTCCCCCAAATGAAAAGTAATAATTTAACATTCCCGTTGGCAACATCAATCAGTAGGTAAAAAACATAAGATATCATCTATAAAAATTATCCGTGGTACATTTAGCTGCGCCCGCGCCGCGGTATGGCCGGAATGTCCACCACGCATGCGTCGAATTTGTTACACGCCCTCGTTATACGCTGAGGTAAAAACTGTGGGACTTGACGGATTTTTGGGGATTGGGATAAAAGAAAAGCGATATTTCTTGGTACATTTTGGATTGTTTGACCACTTTGGTTCGGTAGGTACTGGCGTTGCTTCCACCGTACCCAAAAAATATAATCCGGGCTGAGGAAGACGAGCCCTTCGTCCTTGTCGGAAGTGCTACCGAATAAAACCCTTCAAGGATCGATGCTCTTCCACTTTATGGATGGAGGCTTGTGTCCCATCAGTGGGAACATTATAGGCAGATTATGCTTTTATGCTACGGCCCGCGTTGTGGATTATGGCCCACTGCGGCCAAGTGCTGTTTGGATCATCTATGGTTGTGTATTAAGGATTTTTAATCAACTGTCCCCTTTGATACACTTTAATGTTGTATTATACAAATCGCTCTATATCTCAAACTTGAACCACACCACCTCACTAATGACGAGTTTGGGAAAAACGTTTAAGTCGGAGATTGCGCAGGAGTCATTCGTTACGGCGCGCGGCGACACTCACGTATAATGATCTGACACCATATGTATGCTACACTGTGTCTAGTTGGATGTTAGATAGTTTTTTGGAGGAGGTTTTTGATGCGTTTGAAAGATTTTGCGAAAAAGGGAGCCACTTTATAAGGAGTTGAAGGGGATTCGACATTTCGACGGCGAAGTGCCAATACCTCCTAACTGACATTTTTTTTTGAGAAATTCACTTTTTTTTTATTTTGAATTTAAAGGCGTTATTCGCATGTTTTAGTGAAATTGCCTAAGTGAATTTTTAGTTGCAACAGCATTAAATTAAAATGTGTAAATATGTACCTCCCAACTAAACAAACGTGTCTATTTTGAACGTTTTGTTTCAGTTTGTGTAAATTTTTGACTTTGTCAGTTAGGAGGTATTGGCACTTCGCCGTCGATTTGTGTTTAACTAAGTGAAAAAAAGTTGGTTACGGATTGTACTTGACTGACACAGACACATAAGTAGTAATAAATACTTAGTAGCTGTTGTTTTGATAACAGTGGTACATCTTATATTATTATCTTTAAAAGCAATGTTAGATCTAACTCCGCGTTTCTGGCACTAATAACATCCAAGTTGATGTTGTTTCACAAGTCAAAAGAAAGCTGTCTTACATTTTCATTTTTTGCTGCTACCTTTTATATAGGTTCCTGGTTCCTGCTATAACTTTTAAATGAAATAACGAATGATCTCTTTATTTACTAAATTGATAGAATATATGTTATTACAAGGTAGTGGAAAGTTATTTCACGTCACACTACATTCAACGATTTTTGATTCCTCAATACTCTCCTCTCATGGTAGAGAAGGACAAACAAATTCCTTACAAGTAAATACTTCATTTTGTAGATTCATAGGCACAAGACCACGCACTGACACACTGTGTCTCTAGCAGGAAAACGTATAATCACAAAGAATAACATGACGCACACGGTAATGAGTTCTAAATGCGCAGGAGATGACGGATCTGAGTCTCACGGCCTCGCGATTAGCGGTCAGCTAAATATCTGGCATTATCTGGACATTATGACCAATGTGTTTGGCGGTCATAGGTATGTGTGTGTCAGATGAGCTTTTTGTAATAGTCCGGAATACCCAAAAGGTCTCACACAGAAGTAAATGGGACTTATGTGTAAGGATTTTGGGGTTTTTCGGCTGTGGAAAGTGTTTGCTATCGTTGAAGGTACATTGCATCGGAGTATTTTCTGTTTTGTTGGATTTCTTCAGTAATCATTTCACTTGGATGGAATATCTTGTTGATAACGCATACCGGATGAATTCCTTTTTGTTTTTATTTTACATCCACTTAACAAAATAATTTAACAAAAATAAATTTCATAAATAACCTGCCTGGTCTGTGCGAAAGTCACTCTGTCGAAAACATAGCCATAGCGCTCCATGCAAGTATTTCCAAGCTAAGCATGTGAGCAATACGCTTAGAGCGAGATCTATAAACGATACTAGCTTGTGCTTTGACTTAGAAATCTTCCCGTCTCTATGTTACAGCTTGGCAGCTGTGCGACAGTGCTCGGACAGCACGTTAAGCCGTTGGTCCCGGCTGTCATTCGTGAATCTTTGACACGTTACGGGTCGTCAGAAGCCCGAAAATCTGACAACCAGTCTTACCAAGGGGTATCGTATTACCCAGTAACTGGGTTGTGGAGGTCAGATAGGCAGTCTCTCCATGTAAAATACGGGTATTTAGCTCCATCCGGTTAGACTGGAAGCCGACTCCAACATAGTTGGGAAAAGGCTAGGCAGATGATGATGATGGCAGCTGTGCGACAGTGACAGGAATAACGCTTAGCTAAAGTACGCCTTAAGTAACGTTTAAAGATCTCGGTTTCAGAGTTTAAAATTATTTCGACCTATTTCACATGCCCTTCTAGATCGCATAAATAAGTAATAACAACTGATATTACTGTGAGGTTAGCATCGGGTTAATTGCTCACCAAACGTAATGCTCCAAGTTAGCTTTATTAATTACTTAGCATTTATTTCGTTTTTACATCTGTCTGTCTAATGTCTGGGAACTTCTGACTGTTAGATAGCGTTAATGTCTTCAAATAAAACAAGATCTAGTTTTGATATCGAGTCTATCATGTTGTATGATTTTGTTCATATTCATTGTTTACAGTAGGTAGGTCAACAGGCAGAACCATCAACTGGCTATCTTGCCAGACTTAGGCCGAGATCTATAAGCGTTACTACGGCTCAGGCTAATTCCTTCCACTGTCGCATAACTGTGAAACTACAACTGGAAGATAGAGACGGGAACATGTCTAATAGTAACGCAATAATGTTTCATGCGTTATATCACCAGCATCCTTATCCTTCGGGATACAGCAGCAATCCTGCTTGGAGGCAGACAAAGCTTTATTATTGTAGTTTGCTGGAAAATTAATTACAAAAAGCAGCCCTAATTCAATCCTTTCGTACATAAAATAGCTTCTCCCGCTCTGGGCGGGGCGGGAGGGCTTATCAGACTTTTACTGACTAAAACCCACCCGTGTTCCTTCAGTTGCCTGTGCCAAGGGCGACGGTAACTCTTTCGAACAACCCGCGACCCTGGCAGGCATCGGCCCTAGCGGACCCCGTCAGTTACTGCTGACATCTCTTTGAGGCGCGCGCGAACACAACGCGCCGTCGACCCGGGTCTGGTCTTTACCGGATGGCGAACTGCCCATTGTTCGCCGTCCGCAAGCCCGCGCCTACGGTGGCCGGGAATCGGCTCTCGACTCCCGACGCCCAGAGCTCTCCTGCGGCGACTAGGGGCGTGAGGGCGCAAAGATTGCCTCTCCCACACGCGTTCCTCCTTCGCAAGCATTACTGCTTCGCAGAAGGAAATGACTGCTTCCCATGCACTCTCACTCCGTACCATGGCCCAGACCAGGGCCGGACGCGAGAGATCGCCGCCGCCGATCACCGCCTTCCACCAGAATTGGGCTCATGGATCAAATGCAAAAAGATTTTTTTTTAATCCGAGTGATAGTTCTAGAGATTAGCGGGTTCAAACAAACAAACAAACTCTTCAGTTTTATTATTAGTATAGATTATTTAAATTAATACCGACTCATTAGAAAGTAAGACTTGATGATGATGCATTACTACTCGTAATCAAGCTGATGCTTTATTTAAAGACATCTAAATCCCGATACAGTTCACCGACCGACCTAACCTATGTAATTACAAATATTTGTTTACAATCAACAATCATAGAGATAATTAAACTTAATAATATTCTTTCTTTCAGAAGCCACACAACACCGGGTGGTGTATCGCCACAGAATAGACAGATACAGAAGGCCGGCTCCACACTAAGAGCGGGATGTGAGAACAGGCGCAAACGCACACAAAGACACCTAAGTACGATGATATCAAACCATCCAAACGAATGCCAGACGTAAGAGAGTCAAGCGCGGAGAGCGCTTGCGCTCTCTTACGTCTGTCATTCGTTTCTGTCGTATTCGTTTCTGGCATTCGCTTTACGTAGTCTGTTCCAATCCTTGTTTCCACTTCAAAAAAATATAATTTAAGTTGACTTTAGAATTCTTACTGCTTACTTTCTATTGAAAAAGTCACAAAATGTTTCAAATCGTAGCGTAAACTGAGCTTTTTGTATGGGGTAAAGATTGCATATTTGGAAAGTAAATCGCGAACATAGTTTTAGACGTTGTGAAGTTGAACTTCTGTACCCATCTGCCCTATGGCATCGCGGCAGGCGCTCGCTTCATTAATTAAGAGATGTCTTCATCTCGGCGGCGCGGGCGCACACAGAGCTTCTCTTAACAATGCTATCGGGTTACTGCATAAGATGTGGTGTACAATGGTTGGATGTTTTCTTTTTGTTTTAGCGATGTTTCTGGGGTTTAGGTCTTTTGAAGTGTGTGGTGGATGGTGGGGCTAATATTTCCTTATTACTGACTGTTATAATGAACCCTAAAACCTGACGCTGAAGCTGACAAACACTAGCGAAAGTTCTGCCCGCGTGGCAACATGTTAAACTTAAAAAAGCAAATGAGAATAGATAAATGACGATGATAGAAGTGATCTCCATCGTCTGGCCTTTTTTCTAACTAACTATGTTGGGATCGGCTTCCAGTCTAACCGGATGCAGCTGATTAGTAAGTATTTTACATGAAGCGACTGAAAAGAGTGTGATCTAAACTTAATACAGACTGGCAGACACATCGACGCGCAAATTGAAACCATAAGTTCAGCACAAGATTACAAACCCTCTAGCGTAGAAATTTTTCGTGAGTTATTAAAAAAAATAATCTGCGGTCAAAATATCCCACTCACCGCAGAGACTTCATTTACTCTTCCTTCTTCGTTCAGTCTATCTTTCTGTGGAATGCGCTCCCCCAGGAAATCAGGATGGCAACCAACCGATTATCCTTTAAAGTTCGCGAGCACATTCGCAAGAAGCTGGCAGTATCATCACAACGGTAATGTTTTCTCATTGTTCTTATTTCTGGTTAGTAAATTCATGTATCTATATATATTTATTTGTGCTTATATTTATATGGAATTAGGTATATATTATATTTATAGTTTTAATAGCTTTATGCGTATCTTTAAAATATTTCTTCCTCAATTTTCATGATTGCACCTACCACTGTTTGTCTGCATCACCCAAAGGTTAACTGGTAGAAAATGCCTATGGCATTGAGACTGCCTCTGTACATTTATGTGCTTGGAGTATTAAATAAATAAATTAAATATATGGAACAGTTAGTTAACTTTTTTTTAATAACCGACGTAAAGTTTAACGTTGTGTGGTTCAGAATCATATACTGAATCCATAGTAACTGGTTGCACGTCGGTGTCCCTGTTACCTTGTATATACATATACATTGCCTATGAAGATACACAAACATGGCTAAATCAGGAATATGTAATTTGGTATAGTACATATCTTCAAGCTATGTCGGGCATGTGTCGTCAGTTTCTTTATAATCAAACTGTAAGTTAATAGAGCCATAAAGTGTAAAAGCTGTGAAATATAATAACAGAAGACTATAAATCAGCGACAAACAGGTATTTGCCACCTGCGTGCTTTACGAGAAAATATAAAATTGATGACACAGTAATCGTTATATTCTAACTTCTGTCGTGTTAAGATGGTGTTATCGTTAAAATATCTCTTTTTTATAACATAATCATATATGTTCTATTTATATCTGTGCTAATAAGAACGCTGAAGAGTTTGTTTGTTTGAACGCGTTAATCTCAGGAACTACCATTCGGATTAAAAAAAAAACTGTTAGCATTTGATAGCTCAATTCTCGAAGGCTATAGATTTAATATCACACTAGGAACATCAGGAACCAAGCAGAAAGAAATAAAGTCATAAAGAACGCTAAGTTAAAACGATGTAATATCAAGGTCAGGCGATGCGATGCGACGAGGTGGATCAGGGGGAGGGGGCCTGGGGGGGAGTTGTGAGCAGAAGCTAGTTGATTATAATTTCCTTGTAAGTCAAGTATCTCAATTTAACTATTAGTACTTAATGAAAAAGTAAATTATCTAGCAGAAAAGAACTTTGTTAAATACAATTTGCTTGAAAACAATTTCAAATTGCGACCTATAATCATTAAGTTCATTTACAAAACAACTTTTAATTAAAGCGGCGTGTACACTGTAGTTTTCTTGTCGCCCGTCAATAATTGTCAATCATGTGTCCTGCGCTTTATAACAAAACCGTCGGCGGTCTGACATATTAGACCGATGGATCTCAAAATTAAGGCCGTGTATAGATGTATTAATGTATTCGGTAAATTGCACTAATTGTCTGGATTAATCTTGTGGTCTACCTACAGCAAAAGTTATTTCCGTTTTCCTAACGGTACATAGCATAGTAGATACTCATTATATTTTAAGCTGATTTGGAGAACTTTTTGCAATATCTTTTTAATATTTTCCAAATTAAAGTATTGAAAAACCCAATTCAAAAGCTACATCAAATCTACCTTAAAAACGTTTATGCAAAGCAGCTTAAAAAAACGCTTTTTTAAAGCTTTTAAAGCTTTTATGTACAGATAAATAAAAGTTTCGTGTAACTTTTTAACCCGCTACTCAAAAGTAACAAACCGAACTGCCTGTCTATTCTGTAAATATCTCACCGTGAAAACAAACGTGAAGTGAGTCGTCAATAGTGTCAATCCCTAGCATCAGCATGACTCACAGCTCACTCTAAGCTCACTTCACCTTAGTTATCACGGTGAGATTTTTCCAGAATCGACCGGTAGAAGGCCAATTCCTGTTACTAAAAACGTTCAAAATCTAGTCGATATCTCGTCTCAGCAACAACCAATGTCAAAAACTTGTCAAAAATCTAGGGAATTTAGAAGTATTTTTGACAGATTGATACTGAGATCAGACTGTGAACGTTCTTAAAATTACGAGAATTGCTCCTCAGTTTTGTAAAAACCATACTCTGAAAAATTTGGTGAAGTGAGCTGTCATTTTGCATGATGCTGATTGACACTATTGACAGCTCACTTCACCAAAGTTTTCACGGTGAGATTTTGACACAATAGACCAGAATTTTCAAACTGAACTTACCAATGAGTAATAAGAATGTCGCAACGCCAGCTTTTTACTTATTTTTTTTACCATTTATGTACACACATATACAATTGAAGTTGGGGTGTCTGAGGTTTTGCGCATTTAACGTTACACTTAAATGCGCAAAACCTAACCAAAACCGGGGGAGGGGGGGTGGTGGTGAAGGTGGGCTTTTTAGTGATTTGAGTAGTGGTGGCGAAGTGGTAGGTAATGGCCGCGACTTACGACTTAGGTCGTAGGTTCGAACACAGACAGGCGCTTTACTTTGTGTAAAGTATTTCATCACCACTGCTCTCAAAATGGTGAAGGAAAACATCGTGAGGAAACCGGCATGTCCCAGAACAAAAATTCAAAGACGTGTGACATCGACTACCAACCCGCACTGGGCCCGCGTGGTGGATTACGGCCCACTCCCTCTCACCGAGAGGAGGCCTGTGTCCCAGCAGTGGGGACATTATAGGCTAATTATATATGAGTTTCCAACACGTTACTTCTGAGTAGCGTCGTGGACGATGGGCCTTACTGTTAATAAAATTTTAATTAGGTTTTTAACTTAACACAAAACACCACACCTCTTATACACGAATGGTTAAGCAGAGATGTATAGACGCCAGCACATCAAGCTACTACAATCTGTCAAATTTCTTTATTAGATTTTCAACTTTATCACTAAGTATAAGGCTCAAAGTTGATTGGGAAAATTTGACAGTTTCGGGTAACTTGATGTTCTGGCGTCTGTACCATAGTTCATCTACATTTCACCAGTTATGTTTAAGTCCCATGTAATAGGGGGCGAGCGTATGGCCATCAACCAGGCGCGAATTCAAACTCCGGGCAGCTACTGAGAAATTCCTGATGGAAAAACCCAATAACACTGCCCGAGCTGGGAATCGAACCCAGGATCTTATACTCAAGTGTAGCGCTTGCAACCACTGAACCAATGAGACGGTTAGATTTTGAGGTTAATTTGCTGTCTAACATCTGTACCAAAACACTAAAATTGTAAACGCGTCTATAAAGTTTGAGACACGCTACAAAATGAGAATTATAATCTATTTAAAGGCCTAAAATTCCGAGCATCCGCGTAATTTCACTTTATTGTTAATTATTAATTATCTGTATTACTGTACCTAATTACACTTGGTTTCCACCTGTTGGGAATGAAATATCATAGTGATATGGTTTTTGCCGTAAACACTATTGTATGGTTATTGGTAGGAGCCACGCGAAACTTGCTAAGCGTGTTGTTGGACAAAAAACATTTGAATCATTCTAGGTTAAGCCCTTGAATCTAATACTTACTCAAATGCCAGGTAATTGTAACTTTTTAAAGTTTTTGTATTGCTTATAATATACAACATTATTTTTTGTTTGACCGTAAACGGAGACATTGTGCTCATCATTTTGATCAACTTTAACTATGGCAGAAAACTTGGAAGTCGCAAAACAACTGCTGTTCCATGCATTTTCTTAAGCTATGCTTATGATTTTTTTTTTGAGTCTACCTGTGGAACTTCTTCTGGGTACACTTGCTCCATAGTAGATCTATTAACACGAGATCGAGGTCAAGAGCGGGAGCATTTATTAATAACTAGCGACCCGCCCCGGCTTCGCACGGGTGCAATGGAGAAACACTGATAATTTTAGAGCCATTATTTCTCGTAAAAAGTATAGGATAAAAAATGGTTATTGTGGGTTATCCCTAAGAGATAGACATATACCAACGCGGACTTTTTTGTAGACCTTTTTAAGGTGTACAATACTGTAGTACATTATTTTGATCTATCTCGACGGGTTCAGCCAGCGTTTACAATGTAAGCGCAAAAAAATGTGTTTATTTACGACATCACATTAGAAACCTCTAAAATTATCAATTTTTCTCTACTCTATTATGCATGTATTATACATATAAACCTTCCTCTTGAATCATTCTATCTATTAAAAAAACCGCATCAAAATCCGTTGCGGAGTTTTAAAGATCTAAGCATATATAGGGACAGACAGACAGGGAAGCGACTTTGTTTTATACTATGTAGTGATTAATAGCATACGCAGAAGGCTGACTGCGTGCCCAATACAATAACGCATTCAGCCGGTCGATTCTGTAAAATCTCACCGCCAAATCATAAGTGAAGTGAGCACTTAATAGTGTTAATCCCTAGCAAATGACAGCTCACTCCACGCTCACTTCACCCAAGCTTTCACGGTGAGATGGTTACAGAATCACACGGCTGGGTGTTGATGGGGTTGCCACGCTTTTGTAGCGCATCAGGTATGTTTGTAGACGCTCAAGTGGATGGCTTTCAAGCGATACATCGCAAAAGAATTGCGTCTCTAATGCGCCGCATACGGGGCAGCCCCAACAGCTTCTTGCAGCTTATTGCAGGGAGAATGTATGTGAATTGCTCCTTCATGGAGCATTGGACGAGGCTGCATGTGCGGGTGGTGCGGTCCTGATTAAGGGACCGCACTGCTCGTACGTGTGGTTTTGTCCAGTGCTCCATGACTCGATTCAATGTTTCTGTTGTTGTGTATTCTTGTTATTATATTATTTTTAATAAAACATGTATGGATAAATGAATTAAATTCAATTGAATAAAATAAAATAAAAAACGGCCAAGTGCGTGTCGGACCACGCATAATGAAGGTAGTTGGAACAAACTTAACATTGTAGCTGAAAATCATGTTCTCCCATACCGTCATAAAGATCTATCCATCGATACCCCACACCATGGGGTAAACGAGAAAAAAACATCCCCACTTTACGTGTAGAGGAGATACGATAGCGAAAATTGTTTTCATGATTTGATTTCACCACTTCTTCGGCGTGATTAATATGTAGGTATATCCATGCCAAATTATAGCTTTCTAGTACTAAGAGTCTCTGAGCTAAGCTTTGGACGGATGGACCTGGTGAAGCTATAAGGGTTGTTGACTACAGAACCCTAAAAACAGTCCTGGGCCTGAAGTTTTGGGCTAGCAAGTCATATGGTTAGATATTCGCCATTTCTGTCTATTAGTCGCCGTCAGACAGCTCTAGAATCTAGACTTAATGAGTGTTGAATGATACATTTTTATACCCAATAAAACTCGTTTTTCTATTATATATATACTAGCAGAGCCCCACGGTTTCACCTGCATAAGTTTCGTCTTTCGATCCCGTGGAAATATCGGGATAAAAAGTATCCTATGTGTTAATCCTGGTTATAAACCAAACTTTATCCAAATCCGTTCAGTAGTTTTTGCGTGATTGAGTAACAAACATCCTAACATATTCACAAACTTTCACATTCATAATAATAAGTAGTATTTCGTTTATGCGCTATTCAAATGTAGTAGCTTGTATACTAATCTAGGAAATCGATATTTTGCGAGCAACATTGTCAAGATATTGTAAATATTCCTGATTGTTACTTTGTAGCGTGACATTTTATATAACTATGTGCAAGGTGCTATTCTTGCTTGCATCCTATAAATACGTCGTAACGTTAGATATTTTTATTACAAAACTATGTCAAAGGACAATCAACTTAATTGTTTTAGAATCGTGTATTCTAAAAATATATTTTCTTGGATTCATTAAAAACCGGACAATTGCGAGTTGGACTCGCACAAGAAGGGTTCCGTACTACCGCACAATATTTAACACTACATATATTTTTTAAACACGTTTCTTGTAGGTATATATATATAATTATAACTATAATTTTTTAATTTATCTTTTTAAATTATTTGCTGTTATAACGACAATAGAAACACACACTGTAAAAATTTCGAGTGTCTACCTATTAAGGTTTATGATACACAGCCCGCTGACAGACAGGTGGACGGATTCCGGATTGACGGGTTCCGTTGGCACGCTTTGGGTACGGAACCCTAAAAAGCAGTCGCTAAACGATGCAATCAACATGAAAATGTTATTAATTTTATTATATTTCATTCGACTGTTCATGTTAATATTTATATGCATAAATTAATATGTTTATTGACAAAGACCTCCCACAAGGATGGCTGCGCTACGTCAAATATTATTGTTGAGATGTGTAATGCTCTACTTACCGTGCTAAGTGTACGTAATGATATGGCTAGAAACGCAGTGACTTCTGAGCTGACGGCTAGCAGCAGGCCAATTCAAAACGTTTAAAATCTAATCGACTGTCCCCAATTGTTGAGCTGGATCAAAATCCGTGTACCCACGAAAAGCTCACGAGCTCCTATAAGCCCCTTATGTCCTCCTCTTCGCAGAACTGTCCTTGGTGCTAATTCTCCAACCCCCCATTATGTAAATGATTAAACAGCTGCAGTGATCTTGTTGACGTGCACTCTGAATCAATTGGTAAGTTCCGAAGTAGTACCTATGTACAGACGCCATCAAGCTACCCCAAACTGTCAGATTTTCCCAATCAACTTTGAACCTTATGCTTTTGCCATAAAGTTGAAAATCTATTAAATAAATCTGACAGATTGTAGTAGCTTGATGTGCTGGCGTCTGTACAAAAACTTGTAAAATAATTTTAGTGTAAGTAAACTGAATTCAATTTTGGTTTTAATTGTAATTCTAGTGTTGATTTGGATTTTATTTTTGGTGTTTACTTTGATTTTAATTAAAAAAATGATTGTGATTTTAATTATGATTTTAATTTTGAATTTGATCTTAATTGTATTTTGATTTTAATTTTTACTTTGATTGTGATTGCATGTGGTTTCAATTTTAATTAGGATTTGAACTTAGTATTTGTCGAAAACATACCTATGTTCGGTGAGTCTAAGAACAGCAGTTGCTATTCTGTAAATATCTCACAGTAAGAACTTAGGTGAAGTGAGCGGGAAGTGAGCTCTGTCATTCCCTAATGGTAGGGATTAACACTATTAAATGCTAACTTCACTTATGATTTCACGGTGAGATTTTTACAGAATCGACCGGCAGCACCTAATTACTTAACACACTATAAATGACAATCTGAATCATTTTAAAAGATATTGCTAATACATTGCTTCATGGGTTCGAAATATTTGTCTGCTCCACAGCGTAAATGACGCTATAAAAGTCGTTGAACTGTCAAAATGAAAGCTAATGCTACTGTTAGTGTGTTACGCTATTACCTCGGAGAACGTCACGTGCTACGCTCCTAATCCTGTCATAATCATTTTGCTTTTGTCCACAAGCATCTAAAATGAACAAAAAAAAAAAAAACAAAATTCAAAACTGCTACAGTTAAGTAACTCAACACTATTATCTCTGCCGACCCCCGTAAAAGATAGCGCAAATATAGGTTGGCAAAAACGGTAGAGTTTCATAGCCAGGTGGCCGGCTTGGCGCTATGGGACGTAAGTGCAAAATATTGTGTTACATTACCTGCGCCTGCGACACGGCCTATAGACCTATATCGTGGTGTATCAAGTTTAGACCAGGAGCTGGAACCAGGTCGACAGAGGATCCGGTAAATATCTAATAGGTAGATAGATTAATAGTGTATGATAAATTGGTGTTTAAAAAGATTTGAAAAAGGTTTTTTTTTAATAAAAAATCGACTTGTGATTGTCATTTGTTTAGAATTTATACCTACATAGGTACAGACGCCAGCACATCAAGCTACCCGAAACTGTCAGATTTTCCTAATCAACGTTGAACCTTATACCTACTTTAGCGATAAAGTTGAAAATCTATTAAAGAAATCTGACAGATTGTAGTAGCTTGATGTGCTGGCGTCTGTACCTACAGTCTGTTCACAGATATTTTACTTCTGATCTTGCAACTGTTAAAATCACATTCTTTATATTCATTGACATAAGGTTGCTGTTAAGTTGCTGCCGCTGACAAGTCTGCCAAAATCCTTGCGAACTTCAAAATCAAAATCATTGACAAAACAATTTCACAAATGTTTACCAACAACGCCCAAGATGTCTTTAGTTTTCATTTTTGCCACGCGCCAAAAGATCCTTTGACAAAATGATCCTGCTGACAACTTCTGCCGTTGATTCATGTCGTTTTCCACCTAACCCATTTTGTTACTATTCTATAGCCTAAAAAGATCTCCATAGGACCTTTTGTTATTTGAAACCGCGCAATTTCTATTTGACCTTTCAAATCAACCTGCAAATGCTTCAAGAAACTTTTTTGAAGATCTTTTTACGTCCAATCTTAACGATCCCTCAATCATTTCAGGTGAGTGGCAAAAGACCATACCCAGGTAGTTCACTCCAAAATTTCTCGTCCATTCACTAATAAAGTTCTTGATATTCGCTATCCGGTTTCAGGTTAATTCCAAGTACTCGGAGGTGGCTATCGGCATTCATCCAATTGATCGGATTATAAAACAGCGAGGGAGCGGGCGGTGTCGCGTTTCCGAATCTGTATGTGACCACAATGAGCATGCCGTTTCGCGGTAAAACGTGTTAATAATGTGGTGTGGTCGCATGTTACGGGCGGTTAGCGGGTGGAGAAATTTAGGGTAGGTGAATTACCTATTCATGTAATTGGTTATATCCCATTGTACTTTTGTGTGTTGTGCTGTCTTTTGTGTGCGTCAAATAAATGGTTTATCTATCTATTCGTGGACCAACACTTGCTGACTGGTGTTAAATCTAACATCTAAATACTTAAGAGTGGCTGTCCTTTTAAGCTGTTATCCGACTCCTAACTCGTCTAATAAACAACATATATTTATACAATACATTAAAAAATATATTTTTACAACAAGATCGCAAATGGCAATAGATGCACAAAGTAAGAAAAGCTCCAAAATATTGTGTCAAATTGTTAAAAAGGGCCTGCGTAGTTACTACGCCGTAGCTGACTTCACTGCTACGCCACATGCGCTACGCTGTCGTAGCCGATAACCGAACCGCTACATAAGATTTCGTTATAAATAGTGCGATTCTGTAACAACCTCACCGTGAAAACTTAGGTGAAGTGAGCGTGGAGTGAGCTGACAGTGTCATCTCACCTGATGCTAGGGATTGACTAAGCAAACATTTACAATCATAATCGAGATATTAATAATATTTTTTTTATGCTGATTCTATTGATCATTTTATATAATTCTATTCTACTAGCATAGTAGAATAGAATAGAATAGAATATTCATTTACTTGCTCAGAATGTAGGTATTACAATAAGGTGGTTACAATAATATAAAAGAATCATTGTACCATTTTAGCATGCAAACATTGACGCAGATGTGAATCGGGTCTATAGTATTGGAAAAAAAAAAAACAACATTGAGATTCTGACTAAGTTTCTGTTTTTCTATTTTATTTTAAAACTCCACCAAATAATAGTTTTGACAACTAAAATACTAGCTTTGGAATTATATAAAATGATCAATAGAATTAGCATAAAAAATATTATTAAAATCTCGATTAGGATTGTAAATGTATACTTAGTCAATCCCTAGCATCAGTGGGACGACACTGACAGCTCACTCCACGCAAGTTTTCACGGTGAGATTTTTACAGAATCGACCGGCTGTATTTGATTTTGGCCCACGCCAAGTTAAATCGCTTTCGCTTATGCCGCAGCCAGTAGTAACTCGATACTAGTTCCCGCGGCTTTACATCCCGACCCTAATTTTATGGCTCATTAGCACTTTTGCTCATCCTTTTTGCAATAAACCGATGTGTCGTGAAGCATCGCTGATTTTTCGTGTGCCTCGCCTTTATGTTCCTGTGCCTCGGCCTTTATGTCTGAGCCACTGTATACCTCGGGTATCAGTTACAAGTAATTATAAAAGCATTGAGTTGTTTAATAGAGCTATTATTTAGTGTGTATTGGATGTCAGAAAATTGCTGGATTACAGCTTAAGTGTTTTATTGAAGCGGAAGATTTTTAACTGTCTTTCTTATCCTTTTTATTTTTCGTTGCACATTGTTTCCTTAAGTTTGCATGTGTTAAATTATCTACAGGGTAGCAGAGATGTCGTCGCGCAAAATGTAGCCATAAATTCAGCACATAGAATAAATTTCTAGTCGTAGAAAGTTTACGTTGCTTTTATACGGTCAAAATGTATAAAATAACTAGTTTTTTTTTTAAATAACTAAAGCGAAAATTTCAACTTAAGGTGGTCCCGAATCATGTACTGAATCCATTGTGCGTCGATGTTTCTACCACCCTGTATACTGCTATGACGTACTTGAGTTATACCTGTAAAACCATCAAAGATCCCATGTACATTAGATAGCGAGTTGGAGAGCATTAGCCAAAAACCATAAATTGAAAATACCTGTATCTTTTCCGGATCAAATCATTCCTTCTTTTTTTTTTTTTTTTTTTTAATTTCGTTCGCCTTTAGAAAAGGCAGGCATAATTATTCCTTCTCTAAAAGAAGTTTGACATCAGCGATATTGTGGGGAATGGATGTGACACTAGAACTGGCAGGATCTTTATCTATATCTCATAATATTTGTTTATTTTCAGTAAGTGAATAATTGTTTACGATTTTATTGTTTTTTTCCTCTTTCACACGCCGTCTACATCTCTCTATCTATTGTCCTATCGCAGGTATGCTGGAAGAGATTTCTTATGAAATAAGCATCACCTTTGTACCTATTTCTCTGTTCTGATTTTTCTTGTCTGTTTATATATGTGTGTACATAAATGGCAAAATAAATAAATACTATAAATATACACTTGCCTTCTACGCATTTTGCAACAAGTATTCACACTCAAGCCTGCCCTGTAGCCCTAATCGTTCCTTCATCGGCCGCGCTGGGTCAGTCCTCGTTAACATTTCTGCGCGCGATTACAGCGGCCTGCGCTGGCGGCGCCGTTAGACGCATGCCTTGATTATTGTCAACACTATTAGCTTGTTTACTTCGTTTAGTTAAGTTAGATCTTCTAAGTTTTTGTTTCTGCAAAATTGAGAAAACTGATATAAATGAATAGCTTCTTAGTCCTAATTAAGAAAATTACTTTGTAAACCAAAACATTATCACTCACTGCTGGATATAGGCTTCCTCAAATATCGCTCACCCAGCGGTCTTGTTGGTATGACCCTTGGGTGTCTGCTCCTCAGACATTGGTGCCGAAACTGTTGTTCACAAACTAAACTAAGTTTATGTTCAGTGCATATTTTTCTATCTATTTCATTAAGAAAAGGACAGAAGATAAATATTAGTTTAGTCCTGTCAAATTAAGATACTCCATAGACAAGTTTTTTTTTAATTATTCAAAACATTTACAAGACTTATAAAAAAAGAAACTTTAACATACCTGACAAACCATCGCGGGTTTAACAGAGGTATATCTAAGTATCACTACATAGTATAAAACAAAGTCGCTTCCCGCTGTCTGTCCCTATGTATGCTTAAATCTTTAAAACTGCGCAACGGATTTTAATGCGGGTTTTTTTAATAGATAGAGTAATTCAAGAGGAAGGTTTATATGTATAATACATGTATAATATAGTAGAGAAACACTGATCATTTTAGAGGTTTCTAATGGGATGTCGTAAATAAACACATTTTTTTGCGCTTACATTGCAAACGCTGGCTTAACCCTACGAGATAGATCAAAATAATGTACTACAGTATTGTAAACCTTAAAAAGGTCTACAAAAAAGTCCGCGATGGCATATATCTCTTAGGGATAACCCACAATAACCATTTTTATCCTATACTTTTTAAGAGAAATAATGGCTCTAAAATTATCAGTGTTTCTCTACTATATTATGCATGTATTATATGCATATAAACCTTCCTCTTGAATCACTCTATCTATTAAAAAAAACCGCATCATTATTTTTAAAGTTCTAAGCATACATAGAGACAGACAGACAGAGGGAAGCGACTTTGTTTTATACTATGTAGTGATAGTGATCAGCATTGCACCCGTGCGAAGCCGGGACGGGTCGCTAGTATATAAGTAAAGAAGTGATTAAAAAATTGGCTGCTAAAAATAGGTCAATTTACGACAGGCACTGATTAATTGGACAGAACTTCTTCTTCTTCTTCTTCTTTTTCTTCTACTTTCTTCTTTTTTTCTGTCCTTTACTTAATGAAATCGAAAGAAAAAGAGGCAGTGAACTTAAATTTAGTATAATTTGTGAACAAGAGAATCGGCGCCATTGATTTTACATTAACTGACTGATTCAGAAATCAGTATAGGTAATTGACTGATGATTCTGTGTGTTTTATTTATAATTAGACCAGAAAAAGTCAAAGCGATAGGTACCTACTCTCGTGTATTATGTTTATTTTTTACCACCACAACTGCACTGTGGTCCTCAAAAGTGAAAGTTACATTTTGGGTATTATTTGCTTGGTTGCAGGTTGCAGGTCCAGGTGGGCTGCGGCGCAGTGGGGCGGATCGAAACGCCACCGATACCCGACACCCAGTATTGATCACTTGTACTGTCACCGACAATGATGTTTTGTTGGTAACTCATCATGACTTTTGATTTACGTATTTGTAGCGTTACAAAGTTATTTCGGCGCGGAACCAGAATGTGACCTACCGATGTCATCTTGTGTTTTGAACACATTTCAAGTGACCTTTTACAAAACAATTTCATAAATATTTATCAACCGCACCCCCCTGTCAATATCATTCGAGCGCCTACAGATCCTGGTAGCAATGTACTTGGTTATATTTTTGAAAAAAAAAAAAAAACCTACTGAAGCTAAAAAGACAATTTAAATTATAGAGACTTCGGCCAGTTCACCGAAGCAAAGGAACTTAGGAACTCGGTAGTTTTTCTTGGTAGCTTGGAAAAAAGCAGGAGCTTCTTGCAAACCAGCGATCTGTATTCTTTCAATTTTTGACGATACGAAATCCTATGCTGGAACTTTCTATTCTATATAAGCTTTCAAATTGTTAAGTACTGTTATTTGTATAAACAACAGAACAATGAATGAAATCCAATTATGAAAAAATTCGAAAGCAAAATTTAATTTCTCGCCATTTTTCCAGAGACTGTACTTTGCCACAGATAACTTAAAATAAAAAGCGTGCAAATCCCCGCGGATACGCGCGTAGCCGGATCGCGTTACACGCTAATGGAGCGTCGTGCACGCGATCCAGCTCGCACTCGTGTGCCTAGCTCAAGTATCGATGCTGTTTTTTGGAAATTAAAAAACCTTTGGAGGTAAGTAGATACGCTTGGTAGGTGATCTGCAAAGACATAAATAGCTATGTAAGTAGCTTGGCATAAACATATTTTGTATTTTTTTCATTGGTTTTTCTGCTTCTTGTGTCAAACTCCACATGAACCGAACATTAATTTCCTACTTTACTGTGTACAGTTACAGTTAAATCTTTTTTCTGGACAACTTTTCTCTTGATTTTAATTGCATTTCTCATTTTGCTTTTTTTGCAGAAAAATGCTGCAGATTTATCTCCGTATTTATATTTGAAATTTTACATGACGTGTAGGTTATGTCCTTACGTAAGTGTTTTGTAATGTAGAGAATGACGAATTTATGATCTAAAAAACTCATAAATAGTTAGAGGGAGGTCTCTAACTCATCATTCATCATCCCATGTGCTATAGGACAACTACACAAAGATCAAAATATGTAATATTAGGTTCTTCATACAGGAAATTTTCAAAGCGAACTAATCCTACAAACGCACCTGCTACAAACACACTCAACTCCCTCAAATGATACGTAACTTAACAAAGAGTCCGATCAGCGACGTGATTAGTAAAACGTGTGGCGTATGTAAACAGACAAACAGACAGTGTTTGTACTGATGAGATCTGGCGAGTGGGCGACGTCGTGCGCAATTACTTGTCAATTGAACTGTAGGCGCGGGCACACGCGACTGTGGGGGGCAGGCAGGGGGCAGAAGGACAAGAAGATCTGTGACACCACGTCTCCACCATGAGTAGTTGGTGACAAGAGAAATAACCGAAGTAAAACCCGACTAGGACCAGTACAAATAACAAAAACCGGCCAAGCGCGAGTCGGAATCGCGCACGAAGGGTTCCGTACCATTATCTATAAAAACGGCAAAAAAATCATGTCTGTTGTATGGGAGCCCGCCTTAAATATTTATTTTATACTGTTTTTTAATATTTTTGTTATAGCGGCAATAGAAATACATCATCTGTGAAAATTTCAACTGTCTAATTATCACAGTTACTGAGATACAGCCTGGTGACAGACGGATGGACGGACAGCTGATCGGGAGTTATAGATATATAGGGTTCCGTTTTTCCCTTTGGGTACGAAACCCTAAAAATGAGTCTTTGACTGGCGATCTGTATGCGCGTCATTGAGACCTAGCATTAGGCTAAAATTCAAATTTCTAAGTTGCATAGATCTCGAGAAAAATGTCTGTGACCGATGGATAAGAATGTGAACTTAGCGTTTCATCTGCCTGCCTTTTCCCAACTGTGTTGGGGTCGGCTTCCAGTCTAACCGGATGCAGCTGAATACCAGTATTTTACATGGAGCGACTGCCTATAAAGGTTATAAAGGTTCCGTTTCCGTAAAAATAATCAGAAAATATAAAAATGAAACTTTGTATTATTTGAACGTTTAGCGTCCGCCATATTGAATTAAGTGAGATCTCTGTCTGATATTACCAACTGATGGAGAACTCCACTACAGTATTACTACACACACTTATTTAAATAACAGATAAGTATTTTAGGTTATAAGAGGAAACAAAAGAGGCATAAACCACATGGCTACGTCGTTGTCGGGTAAAACACATTTTATAAGACCAATCTGTATTCAGTTCATCAGAACTGAATACAGATTGGTCTTATAAAGGGTCTAACTAAACGATCACGTTTAGTTAGACCCTGAAGTAAAAGCATTTAAGTATCTCTATAAAGCCCACTAAGTTTAAGTAATGGTTATGAATGAAGTTATGAAGTCAGATCATTTAATGTTAATGGTGTCATACTTTAATTTGCTCAAAGCCATTTGTGGTTTACTAACAATAGTATCCAAGTGTCAAATCATACTTCCCAGAATTTCTTTACAAACTTGAGCAGGAAGCTGACACATTCGCTCAATCAAAGCTGTCCAGTACTTCATTAATGAATCACACAAATCCATCCAGACTTTGTGTACACATGTAATTAAGACACTGTACATAATAGTCATTCTGTGATTTTTTAAGGCCTTGAAATTTAAACAACCTTCATTCAAAAAGTGATGTCCTGACTGTCTCATGCATCCGCTTTTTATGACAAGGCAGGCATCATTTGCTAACCAAAAGCTTGGTCTAACTAAAAATCTCGTTCAAACCTAAACTACTGCACCTCCACCACACAACGCCTCCCGCACAGTCGCTGTCGCCTCGGACAAACTAATTAAACGTCAAGCACTGGGAGCCGAAACACAAACAAGCATGTTTGCCCACAGATCGAGACGACCCTGTTGTTAATGTTTTAAACTGGCAACATTTAGCGCGCCCTCATTGGTCGCCGTCAGCGGTGGCACGAAGCGCTCGTCATTTATTTTAATTTGTCATTTGATTTGACAGCTGATGTCAACTTGATGTAAATTGAAGTTAGAGATTACTGCTGTGAGGGGCACTGACCAATTGCTGCTGGGTGTACTGATTGGAGGCAGTAGCAGATAGAATGGAGCTAGAAGTGGGTATGTCAATATTTATTTGTTGATTGGTACAATATTTTTGTTTTTTTTTTTTTTTTATTAGTTACAAGAGCTCCGGTAGCTAAGCATTGTGTCGCTTTTGGATGAATTCGATGGAACTTGAATATTTCTTCTGTAAAACTACCAGGTTTTATAGATTTATAAGATTTTAAAAACTAGCTTACTTAGTAGTTGGTAAGTACTTAACTTATAGACAAATTGTCAGCTGAAAAAAAAAATTGCATCATTCCACCGCACCCTTAACGGAATTGCAAACGTTATGACTTCAAGCGTAACGTTAGCAAAAGCACAATAGGCTGGAACCCAATACTACCCGCGGTCAAATCGGCGTGAACAGCTAAAAGCCTGCTTACCCCGGTACTGTGGGGCGCGGAACCGTCGGTACGAGTTACTTACGGATGGTTGCGCGTATGAGGGGCTCATGGTATTTGTTTATGGTGGTTAATGGCTTTAATTCGATGTGCTTTTTGATGGGATTTTGGGAAGCCGGGTTTGAGATCTGTGTTGGTATTTGCAGAGGCTGTTTTAGGTCAGTGCGTTTTGTAGTAAGAGACTATCTTTGGAAAACGTAGAGTGATGTTGGATTATAAATTGTAGGCCCATCAAAAGTTAGGGGAAACACTAAAAAAAATGCACTATGTAGATAGTGTATCTATTCTTTACTTAAGTACCTACCTACTTAATAATGTATTTTTTTATTTAAATGTGTTATAATTTTGATCAGCACTAACTTTTAATGCGCTTGTCTTGTTTGAAAGACGTGCTACCAACATTGAAAAACTTAAAACTCTCAGAACCTTACCGGCAATTTTTCCGCCAAGCAATTTGAAAATCGAACAAAATAAAATTGTTTTGAATCGCTGCGTTCTATAACGTCACTTTATTATCAATCTCGCATTGTAAGACGTTGAATGCACTATGTTTAGTTATTCCGAGCATCATAAATCAAAGAAAAGCACGGAATATGACTCAGTTGGCATAAAAAGCCACCGTCTTTTGTCCCTTTGTGCCTTACGGAGTTTCAAGAGGATTTCAAAGGGTTCGAGTGCTTAATGATTGCGTTCACAATGAGCCAAAACATATTGATGTAACGCGTCATTCAGTATTTTGTTACAAATATAATAATGTTTTATATCAATATGAGTTGTTTTTATACCTTTTGCGGTCCTCGGTATTTTTGTAACGTGAAGTAGCGTATCCTATTCATATGATTTTTTTTATAAAGGTATTAAAGAAGTATTTTAAAGGAGAGGAGCTTACAGTTCACTTGATAATGATTGAGAAGAAATTTTAATAATGATGTGAAGATCTCAATGAGTCACAACAGCGGTAAGCTTTTGTGAATATCCGTAATACATACTTGAAGTTTAGGTTGGTAGCCTTTTTAACAAAATTATTTTCAATACTAACGTTGGGTTATCCAGTTGAATTTGATACAAAGTTTTTAATCAAAATGAGCTGTAAAATGTAATTAATCATATGATAGCCTCAGGTACAGTGTAATGGGTAGATTCGTGTGCCGACGGCTTTATATTTCACCTGCTTTACACAGTTTTTTGTCAAACTTTGCTGGTTTTTATATGATAACGGTACGCACATAATTACGTACTTACGGGTGAGTCTATCTGGCAGACCCCAGCGAGATTTATCAACAGGTGATTGCTTTTCATAAAGACATTATTTTGTACCTCGACAGTTTTTGATTGAATGACGGTTTTAAGAAGCGTCTAGCTAGCGGGCCCCTTATGATTATTTTTATTATACTTTCAGTTCGCCCATTAGTGCTCGGAGTTAGAAACTAAATATTATGTACCTTACAAATCCAAAAGTTCGACTTTCTGTGAGCTACAGTAAGTAGTATTTAAAGAGTTGCGTTGTAGGCTGGGCGTTTGTTTAAATAACGAATATTTTCTGAAGTATAGCTTTCAGAAAGTCGAAATTTAGGATTTGTAAGGTACATAATAGTATCAAGCTTCTAACACTATTTAATGATATAAAAGAGTGCGTGCGTAAAGTGTCATCGATTCAACGGTGGAACAGTTCAACCCATCATGTGTAACTTGCCTAAAGAACGAGTTCAGTTAGAGTTTCCTTTCTTAGAGACTGGCACAGACTATGCCAGACTCATCCTCCTAGCCGATCGCAAAGGTAGAAGATGTAGATTAGTTAAATCTTAGATGTGCTTTTGTTTGTCTAGCCACGCGGGCGGTTTATCTGGAGCTTGTCTCAGATCTAATAAAACATGCCTTTATTGCAGCACTGAATAGGTTCATTGCTCGTCGTGGTAAACCAAAGACAATTTACTCCGACAAAGGCACAATAGCTGGCATATTAAAACAGGACTATTCTTCAGAAGCGGCAGACACAGCTTTCAATTTTAACTTTATTCGTTCACCCCACACTTTGGTGGCCTATGGGAGTCTGCCGTAAAATGTATAAAACATCACCTAAGACGCATATTAGGCTTCGCACATCTCACTTACGAAGAGATGTCTACGTGTCTGATTCAGGTTGAGGCAATACTAAACTCTCGTCCTCTCACTCCTCTTTCCACTGATCCATCAGATTTATGAAAAGCTGTTTATTACCTGTTGATAAATCTCGTTGGGGCCTGCCAGATAGACTGACACCGTACTTACCTTTAAGATTTTACAGATGCGCAATCCTCCCATGATCCTCTTAACATATCAAATTAGTTTCAAGTTATTAGGTAAGTTATCAAGTAAACATCGTGAGAAAACCGGTGTTGGATGTCCTAGAACCAAAAAACCGAAGATATGCCACATTTACTAACCCGCACTGGCTGCGCATTGTAGATTACAGCCAACTCCCTCTCATAGAGAGAAGGCCTCTGTCCCAGAGTTGGGACGGCATAGGCTGATTATTTACTTATTTCTTTCTTTTTTATTTGCTGACTATTTATTTATTTTATTTCATTTCATTTAAGTACACACAGTTAGAGGGGCCCGTGGCTAATTAATAACAGCCGCACAGGTCGATCGATTAGGTTAAGCTACGCTTGCCGTGGTTGTTTTGTGGATGGGTGACCATCTTTACATACCAAGACCCCTCCGTGCCTCGGAAAGCACGTTAAGCCGTTGGTCCCGGCTGTCATTAGTGGATCTTTATCAGTCGTTACGCGTAGTCAGAAGCCCGAAAATCTGACAACCAGTCTTACCAAGGGATATCGTATTACCCAGTAACTGAATTGTGGATGTCAGATAGGCAGTCGCTCCATGTAAAATACTGGTATTCAGCATCCAGTTAGACTGGAAGCCGACCCCAACATAGTTGGGAAAAGGCTAGGCAGATGATGATGATTTAAGTACACACAGTGAAACATATACATATACAGATACAACATAATTACATAGTATTGAGTACAAAGGTAGGTACTGCTTATGTCTTAAGTAATTTGTTCCAGCAGACCTGCGAATGGAGAAATGAAAAAGAAATGTAGACAATAATGTATGAGAACAAGAAGAGAAGTCCTGCTATTAGGTACCTACTATTTTTTTTTCAGGAATTGATAAGCCACATCCACATGTCTGTTCTGCACCTTGATAGGAAGAATATCTTTTTGCCTAGAGCTTGACACTGCTTAAAAAAGTTGCACCTTTATGTTATTATTCACTTTTTTATGTTGAACATACGCACGCCTACGTTATGTTAAATTAAAAGTTTCTAACATGTTCTCTATTTAAATAATTATCTTCAAGAGACAGTAGTACTAGGTGAAAATTAAACACGTCGTATCACGAACAAGACATATCCTGTGGGGATACCTATGCTAATTTAATGTTCTAAATTCTAATACCTAAACGAACACCTGACTACTAGGTAATTACTTCAGGATAAAGAAAAAAAGAAAGAAAGAATATAGTTTATATGGACACAGTTTGTGAAACACAAAGTACAAATAACAAAATAATTTAGATAGTGTGCCTCACAGCTGCGCCAAAAAGGTTCATTTCAGCATTAATGCCAATAATAATAAATTCATCATTGTCTGACTAGTTTTTTCCCAAATGCGGTGGGGTCGGCTTCGAGTCTAACCGGATGCAGCTGAACACTAGTATTTTACATGGAGCGAATGTCTATCTGACCTCCACAACCCAGTTACTGTTTAATACGATACCCCTTGGTTGTCAGACTCGGACTTCTGACTACCCGTAACGACTGTCAAAGATGTACGAATGACAGCGGCTTAAAGTGCTCTCCGAGGCACGGGGAAGTCACGAGATGTAGAGATCACACATCCACAGACCAACCGCGGCAAGCGTAGCTTAACCTGATCGATCGACCTGATAGCCACGCAATGGATAATATCATCTACCTACATATATACCTATATATAGGGTGACTGGTAATTAGTGATCGATACTTAAACACATGATTCTACTCATGACAACAAACAACTTTTACTATCGGACCAAATTCGAAATCGCGAAAAAAAAATCAGCTGTTCCCTACATTTATGATCGTACGAGTCGTCAAAATGTAGGGAACAGCTGATTTTTTTTTTTTTCGCGATTTCAGGTTTGGTCCTATAGTAAAAGTTGTTTGTTGTCATGAGTAGAATCATGTGTTTAAGTATCGATCAGTAATTACCAGTCAACCTATATATTATTACAAATTGAAGCTGCATTTCGTGTCTGTCTGTGTGACTGTGTTATTCTACTAAACTAAGCAACAGATTTTCATGCGGTTTACACCATCACTTAGAGAAATTATCGCGGAAGATTTAAACTTAAATACCTACTTAGGTAAATAAATCTCTATGTTTTGTTAAGCCGTAGAAACCGTTCGAAGCAGGGGCGGGTCGCTAGTTTCAGAATAAAGCATAGCGCTCTACATGTGTAGTTACATTTAGTGAATTATTCAAAGGCCATGCATAAATTAAAAACATTAACACGGACTTGCATCGACCATAGATTATAGAGTGCGATAATGATCTCACATTCTCACAGGCAGCTTTATGGTCTATTTGCGTATTACGCTTTGACAAATGAGATGGTAGGCGTAAAGAGAAATTATCATAAAAACGTATGCAAATTACTTACTATTTTTGCTAATTATATTGTTTTTATTGGACTTTATTCCCATGTCCTAAGTCTAAGCCATGGTAATAAATAAAATAGCGTATATTTTTAACGTATGCAGTGAAGCAAGCACTTTATTTTATTAAGGGTAGGTATTGAAAAGCATGCGTTCTAAAAGTTGGTAGGTAACGTCGCAAACAGCTGCCAAAATTTTACTTGTTTTTATTATTTTTTAACATTGTATGGAAATATGAAACTTCACTATCAATATTTTAGTGTATTATAGAGCGATATTTCATATTTATAATTGACTTAGAGCTAATTTTTTCATCGCCAGATAACTTTTATTCGAGACATAAAACTGACGTTTGACAGTTTTTGTATGAAATAACTGTCAAAAAATTTCAAAATTATTCCTCGATTAAAGTTATCAGACGATCGAAAAATCAGCTCTAATCAAAACAGGTAAGTATTTGACAACATATTGCGACGATGCCAACTTTCAGAATTAATTTGGGATAAGGGCAGAACCATAGACATATATAATATGGACTGGAAATACCTACGAAAAAAGGGTGCCTACCTACAACTCATATTGTCTCAAAAAATGGCTGCCATTGCTAGGGTTGTATCAATCAAGGAACATTGGTGTTACTATAACGAGTATCGATAATTCGATACTAAATACGAGTCGTACTAGTTATCACGTTTGGATCATAATATAGTATACTAACTTATAGTCCGTTCTAACTAAGGTTGCCTACTTTATAGTAACGTATCCTAGTTTATTTTCGATAAACATACTTTATAATTTTGCATAAAAATACAGTATGTATGCGAAAATACTTTATTTCTAATCTTTTGTTATGCGTAAAAGACTCATATGAACTATTTATCGATAGGTACAGACACCAGCACATCAAGCTACCCGAAACTGTCAAATTATCGCAATCAACTTTCTTCCCTGAAAATAAAATTAATGCCAAGCGTTTTTTCGGCACAGAATTAAAAAACACTTTTTAATTGTATCACGTTTACGTATTAAAGCGAAGGAAAACAGCGTGAAGAGATATGTATCCATATGCCCGAAAACAGGTGCTTTCGCATATTATACCTTTGGGTTGGAAGGCCAGAGAGCAGTAGTTTCTGTTAGGTATGTGGACCCTAGTGAAAAACAAGATAATCACTAGGGTGAATGAATAATATAAACTTCCCATCACATTCTCCGTGAATGGGATGGGATGCTTATATTATTGTGCTAATGAGTGGTGGAGTAAAAATAAAATAAAAGTATTTTTTTTTTGCCTTTGTTTATTGGTATGATAATGATTAACAAATATAAAGTTCAATTATCGTTCAAATATAACGTTTGATTAGTAAAATAGGCTTACAAAAATAATACTTTGCGAATGCGATGCTTTGGGCATCTTTTGTGATTGGTCCAAGGCATTCAATTGTATTCTTCATGAAACCTTAATCAGGAAACTTCGCCACTACGGAATCCGGAACCCTCTCTGGATCTTCTCACTTCTTACTTCAGTGATAGGATTCAGAGAGTTGATGTTAACGGGAAAAGGTCACCCGGATCTGTAGTAAGAATGGGGGTCCCCCAGGGCTCAATACTTGGACCATTTTCATTTATTATTTATATCAATGACTTGCATTACCTCATAAAGGATGAACATGATATAGTGTTGTTTGCAGATGACACTTCACTTTTATTTAAACTCAAACGTCAACAGCTGGTTACTGACAGTATAAATAGTGCCCTCGCAAAAGTAGTAAACTGATTTAATGTTAATAATCTACTTCTTAACGAAAAAAAAAACGAAATGTATTAAATTTACTATACCAAATGTTAGACAAGTAGAAACTAGTGTTCTCATAAAGGGTGAAGAGTTAAAACCCGAAAATACCACAGTATTCTTAGGCATAACTTTGGATGCCAAGCTTCAATGGGGCCCCCATATAGATAAATTGTCAAAAAAACTTAGCTCTGCAGCATACGCCGTTAGGAAAATTCGTGACTTAACTGATTTAGAGACAGCCCGTTTAGTTTACTTTAGTTATTTTCATAGTGTGCTGTCATACGGTATTCTGTTGTGGGGAAATGCCGCCGATATTCAGGCAATTTTAATTTTACAAAAAAGGGCAATTCGTTCCATTTATAAATTAAGTCCCAGACACTCCCTCAGAGACTTTAAAGAGATTAATATAATGACTGTGCCTTCTCAGTACATTTATGATAATCTTTTGTATGCACATAAAAATATAATCTGTTTAAAAATACAGTGATATATATAATATAAATACTAGGAACAAACACAAATTTGTTGTTCCTACAACAAGGCTGACGTTTCATAAGTGCCCATGTAGGTTTATGTGAAAGAAAATATTTTGATTTTGGTGCTGTGAACCACGGGCCGGACCTAGCAAGGTCAATCGGAGCTAATAAGACGCAGGACTATTTATGTTAACATAGCAGAATATACCGATATCGTTCCAGCGGAGGAACTAGTTCCGGAAACTATTAGGCAACGGTACAACACTATTCTATTATGACATATTATTGTAAACAAACGAATGAATTAACAAAATAATAAAAAGGTCTGTTATACGGAAATTCACCCAAATATCAATACTTTAGCCATAAATTCATGATCGCGTTAGAATTATATCATCGAATGTCTATTATTGTATGTGTTATTGCATGAAAACCGGCTACTAACCTGTGCAAAGAAAGTTGAGGTTGATTTTCATTCTTCCTTGCACCACACTTCACAATACAACACACAGGCATGTTGAATTGCTGTTTTTCAACATTTACATGCAGTTTTAAAGGTAAAGTCCTCGTAATTTTCTCGCAAATCTCAATAATACAAAAAATAAACAACCACAGCTGAACTACCAGTAGACAGAACCAACGGCTTAACGTGCTTCTTGAAAAGCACGTTAAGCCGTTGGTCCTGTCATTCACGGAGGAGTCTTGGTATGTAAAGATGGTCACCCATCCACGGACCAACCGCGGCAAGCGTAGCTTAACCTGATCGATCGACCTGTGTGAACAGCAAATTTTCTTTAACCGATGAAAATTTTCAACGCAGGTTCAAAATAATGTGCTGAATTCCTGGTAACAGTTTGCACGTCGATGCGTGATGCCAGCCTGTATTATGTACTTACTTACGTTTTTTTTTTTTCAATTTTGATCATACAAAACGAAAACATGGAAAGCCGACAAGAACAAGACAGACAGCCAGACAACCCGTAGAACAAAAAAGTACTAAAAACTTTCACGCTACACTAAATACGAAAACATCAGCAATAAATAAAACAAACATTGAATAAATAATACATAACAAGCAGTTTGTCTTTGAACGACAAGTGTAAACAAATGGCGGAATTATTGCTTGTATTGGAACGTTGTAGCCAAGTTTTTGTTGTCTGCTCACCCCTCTGATGGGCTTAACGATAGCTAGGAAATCTATAAATAATTAATGGGTAAAGAAATATTTAAATGCATTTGTCCAACGGTGGGAGGTTAGATTTGAGACGTTATGATGCAGGTGAATACCTGTATTTTACATGGTGTGACTGCCTATCTGACCTCAGCAGTTACTGGATAGCAGGACACCCCTTGGTAAGACTGGTTGTCAGAGTTTTGGGCTTCCGACTACCCATAACGACTGTCAAAGATCTACGAATGGCAGCCACGACCAACGGCTTCGTGCTTAACGTGCTTTCTGAGGCACGGATCACGAGCACGGTGGTAATGAAATAATTTACACAAAATAAAGCGCCTGTCTAGGTTCGAACCCACGACCTATAAGTCTTAAGTAGGGCCATTACCACTGGGCCACCACTTCTCAACTAACTAGAACATAATTGAATTGACTTCTTGTTAAAGATTGTCGATTATTTTATAAAATGTAAAGTTACTGCACTTCATATTTTTGCTCTTGGCACATCAGTTATGAAAATACAGGCAGCAATTCTAAAATTTTAAAATTATCAAGCCATTAGGTAGTTATCATATTACTTATAAAATATAAACAACATCTCAACCTGTCGAAAGGAAACCATTTTATTCTATTTAGTTTTAAAATAATCGTCCGGACGCGACGGATGGTCGAAAGCTTTCGATCCGAATCCTGCAAGTCACTGCCGACATGTGGCGACTTTAAAATTGGAACGCACCTCGCGAGCGCGCGTATTTACTTTTTAATTCTTTTTTTTTTTTATTAATCGAAGGAGTCATTAGATTGTAACTCATAACGGTCAGCGTTTTTTATCGTCGGACCCAAAGACTTGTCAGGTGCCTTTTTAATATTTCGACGTAACTTATTTGGTGCAAAAACTTACAGAGACATTAAGGACTGCAACCGTCTGTCTTTTACTTTAATCGTTCGCACGAAAAAGGCTACATTAACGTTAATATATTATTGTCTAGAACTGTCGAATGATGTCAGCCTTACAACACGAATAGATTCAAATCTATACTTTGCATAGTAAATAATAGATAATATTTTAAATTAAGTAACAGTGGTAAGAAATTGCGATACAAATAGAAACCAGTTCGTTGGAAATCTATTTGTCTATTCTAAAGGTTTTTATTTAGAAAAAGAATAACAATATATTTGCTTACCTTTAATTAATAATCACTTAGCCAATAAATGTAGGTAGGTAATAAGACTCTTATTAAAGTTAAAGGCTAGGAGATTGATATGTCCCAAATAGATCCATGTCTCATTTTAATAACAACATTTCTGATAGGGTTTACCCTACAAATAAGGCCCATATTACACTTAGTCAGGAAAGTGCTTAACTCAAAGCTTAAATTATGAAACTCTAACACTACCTAATTTAGCTACAGTAGCTTAGCACTTCAAACCATTTCGACACAAAGTCCATTTCATCAGCTCTACATCGCGCAGCGTTGAAAGAAACTGCTTAAAATTAACTTCACACAAACTTATTTTACTCATCTTCATCAATCCTACAGTGATCGATCATCTAAACAAAAGAATCGCGCGGAAGATCCCACAAGTCGCGCCAAAAATCCGCGTTCCATTTTATTAATTCAAAAATTGTACCGTCAGTCTTTAATATCAGATCAAGCATTCGAATCTATCGGCCTAATATTTCATAACAAATTACAAAGACGTCTCGATACATGACACGGATTCATCGGGCGCCCGCCGCGTCCGTCCGACTCTTAAACAAAAACAAGCCGTCATCTCACAATGGACCAACAAAAAAACCAGTATATCGGTAACACAATCTATACATATTAAACATACAATACAAACAATGCGATGCTGATTGAAACGTCAAGCAAATGACGTCTCGATTGATTCAGATCGCTGCATTGTACTTATTAACAACGTAATTACGGCACGCTGAGATATAACTATTTATTTTGTGTCCAAATTTATTATTGAGACGTCGAAAAAAACAGATCACGATGCAATGATTCGTGATTTTTGTACGTCCGTCCCTTTCTATCGATTTTTATATCGATTTCCATATTGAGATCAGTGATGTATCGTCAAAAAAAGTTGTTTGTTCTTTTTTTTAATCGAAATTGTTTTATGATGTTGGCATTTTGTGCGGAGCTTTATAAAATGCGTTGTAACAAAAGTTGCCAGTGCGTGAGTATTTTAACGAGTCTATGGACAGTGAGTTTGTAATAGAGAATTGGATACTTTGTTACATGATAGAGTATTGTAATACATTTTTGTATAGATATAGACACAATGTAGACCATTACGGTATCATAAACAGTTTAAAAATTATACACTCTTTTGAGAATGTGAAAATAATTCGGTCATTCTCCAATTTGGCGTTCTTTGCCTAATTACCGTAACCTTTTTTATTTTTCACTGATTTGACTTAAACACATTAAAATATAAAACAGATCAAAGATACGAATTCAATAATTAATGTGGCATGTAACAATTAATGGTGGTTTTCTAGTTAATGAGACTTAAACATTTTATGGGTATGGTAATTAGAAAAACTGAATATTTAATGCTACGGTAATTAGAAAATATCATCAAGTCTATGTAAAATATGATATAATGAAATGATAATAACACACATTAATAATTTTTACACATATAATTATAATTAAAGCAATAGAATTAACGATGTCACTCATAACCATAACCCATAGTAAAAGAGACACTTTATCATTGCTATAATTTATTAAAAATTAGACACTTTCAATGAAAATCAGGTAAAAACAAACTAAATAAAACAAACATTGTCTTAATTAAAAAAGGTAAGTAGGATGGAACTTAAAAAGAATAATATTCTAAATCTTCTTGGATAATAAGAATAGATCTCAATTGTTTCCAATTTTTCCTTTTCCTTTTGTCTTTTATAGTAAGCTCTGAAATTTTCCCTATTTCTTTTTTGAGTTTTTTTCCGGTTTTTTGGTGATATTTCGCAGATATTTCGCAGATGGCACGATATCGCGGCTACAGTTAGTAAACAAGTATTAATTTTTCATACAACGGTAATTATAAACATATGGTAATTAGTATACGGTAATTAGAAAACGATAGATTTTCTTAAAAATGCTGAAATCCGACACAGTATGCAAATACTAGCTTATTACAACATACGGAGGTCAAAGTAATGTCTCCATTTACAGGATCAACTTGGGTCTAACTTAAAAAATCAAGTATTAAAATAAGTACAACGGTAATTAGAAAAGTTTTTAACCAAGGCTACGGTAATTATATACTCACGTGCTTTATTGGCGGTACACTAACTTTAGAGACTTGTAACTACTGATGGGCCGCGGCACACACTCAGAAGACGCGACGAGTACGGTAGTGATGTGCCAAATACTGTTAATTAGGGATTTGCACCCAAGAACATAAAATGTCACGGCAATTATAACTTTCGATTGGACATGCGGTTACTTAATGATAATTATTTATAGACTGGTTCTATTGAGTCGATATTTTGTTATGCGATACACGTTGCTTAATACCGTTTATAACGTTGAATGGATCAAAGTAAATCTGTACGATATAAAAATTACAAGCAAGTTTTAACATTAAGTTGGTGTGCGGACACGCCACGGTAATTAGAGAACAGAGGTTCTTTGAACATAGGTTAAATTAATTTAGTCTTAACTACTTAAAACAGAAGCCAATGTTTTGGTTTACAGCTAGATACGGATGCTGTCTAACATATAAAAAAAATTGCATGATTGAATATGATAATATTACGGATTATGCAAGCCCGGACACGTAAAACTTGCTAATCGGAGAATGGCCGAATTATGCTTGATGAAAACTTTGACGCAGTTGCACCACTGCTTTTCGTCTACCTACACACATTATTTAATCGCTTATTATGAAACTTTAAGCCAACTCTGAGTCAGGAACATTGAGATGCTGATCTTTCACGTCATCTGCAAATCGACTTGGGCGTGTTCTGCGTGTCTGAACTGACGCTGTCGATGTAGGTACTCGTAATGCTGATCAAGCGATACGTTATTAGAAACCAAGCTCGCCCCGTGAGACTTGCTGTGGTAATGTAGCCATCTTTTCTATACATAATTATAGATTCATGTTGCTTTTCGTGTCTGTTTGTGTGACCTGTGTGACCACGTTGTCCTTCTAAATTACGCAAACAGATTTTGATGCAATGTCACCGTTATTTAGAAAATTTATTCCGGAAGTTTTATGTGTATAATAGGTTACATAATATATATACTAGGTTCTGCCCAATACTTCGTTCGCGTAAATTTTCTTGTTTCCCCGTCGCCTCGCATCGCCTTTCCGCTCAATTACTTCGTTTTCACTACTGAGTGAAAACGAAGTAATTCAGCGGAACAAAAGAAACAAAATAAGTCAGAAAGAACACTGGTTCTTTCTGACTTATTTTGTTTTTGCAGCCTTCCTCAAGAATTGGGGTATCAAATGCAAAAATATTTTTTCAAACCCGAGTATAGGGAGTTCCAGAGATTAGCGCGTTCAAACATACACACAAACTCTTCAGCTTTATTATTATCATAGATTAATATTAAATTTACATGAATAAAAAAATAACAAATAAATTTGGAAATCTCGATGTTTTTCAAGCCGTGAAAACCTTGCGAAGCCGGGACGGGTCGCTAGTACATCATAATCTAATGAATGCTTGATCGTGATTTTGGATTTTGCCAGAACTCACACAAAGTGAAGTGTTTTTTTTTATTGATATTTTAACTTAAACTCTTACCCCTTTATTTATAAACGTTGCTTAGAGATAATTAGTACCTAATGACTGAGCTTAGTCATATATTTGTTGACGTTTAAACGTCTCTTAACTTTAAGCAACGTTTATTAATAAACGTTAATATTGTATAAAGGTTAAAGTTTTTCTATTACAACACACTGCAGCTCACTTTGTTGTACTTCTAACAAGTATCTTTTTTCTAAATCGTTTGCTTTTTAACTCACAACTTTAAGATGGAAGACATAAGGATTATCCTTTGCCCTGTTTTCAACATATTAGTTGTAATAAAGTTTGTACGAGTATGTTGTAAGAAATAAGAACAAGTATGGCTGGCGCCATTCAATAGGGCTATCAATTTAGGCAACGGGACTGACAGAAAAAAACCTGACTTCTATTTGTTATAATTATTTTTTAAACTGATATGATTCCACATCCAAACTCATTTACGCCTACAAAAAGAATGAAAAGCCTATTTCTGTATAACTGGTCCACAAATTCAAGGTCGCTCAGCGCGCTATGGAGCGAGCTAAGCTCGGAGTTTCTGAAGGATAAAATGAGGAATGAAAATATCCGGAAAAGAACCAAAGAAAGTTACCGACATAGCTTGCAGAGTAAGCAAACTGAAGTGGCAGTGGGCTGGCCATGTCTGTCGAAGGACCGATGGCCGGTGGAGCAGACTAGTAGGTACTAGAGTGTAGACCGCATATCGGCAAGCGTAGTGTGGGACGCTCCCCAACTAGATAGACGGCCGACCTTAAAAGGTAGCTGGAACAGAGTGTTGTGGCGCAGCCTTGGAGAGGCCTATGTCCAGCAGTGGACTGCGAAAGCCTGAGTTGATTGTTGATGACTATAAATAACAGCTACCTAAGCCAAACAAAGAAGAATTTACGACAGGATCGTAACAATAATATTTTTATATCTACACCATCTTGATAACCCTAACCGCCACCTGTTAATTGAAAACTGAATGAAGTCATGTCGGCCGTCACACGGGATGTGTCATACTTTAGTAAACGGTGCCATTACAACGCGTCTGCGCACCAGTATCATATGAACTTATAAACTCGTACGAGATGGATGACAGCGATTTTTTATTACAACTTAATTGAATTGTAGAAGGGTAAGAGGCATATGTTTAATGGTTGTTTCTACTTAGTATGAAAAATAAGGCTTTGGACCTAACAAGCTACCTATGTTAATAGGTCTACCTATGAAATTGCCGTTTTGTATGAAAAAATTTAAACGAATTTTTTTAATGTATTTTTTATTTGTATTAATCGAAGTAATCACCCATGCAATCAATGCATCTTTGCCAACGCAGTGGCAGTTTATTGATGCCCTTCTTAAAGAAATCAGCTGGACGGGAGGCAACAAATTCTTCACAGGCATTTTGTACTGCCTCTCGGGTATTGAATTTTTTTTCCCGCCAAGAAGTTATCCAAAATCTGGAAAAAGTAGTAGTCCCTAGGTGCAAGGTCTGGTGAGTAGGGCGGATGACGGAGAGCTTCCAACCCCAGTTCTTGCAACTTGGAGACCGTCTGCTGTGCAGTATGAGGTCGCGCGTTGTCGTGCAGGAGCAGCGGAGACGAGCGATTGACCAATGCTGGTTGGAGATGTGCCAGCTTCTCCATCATTGTTTTCAGTTCTTCACAGTACACATCTGCAGTAATGCTCACCCCGTTTGGTAAGAAGCTGTATTTCATAGGTAAAGACCTAATATTAAAACATACTTCTAGATATCAATTATTTTAACTTGGAACTTGGAGATAAATTATAACATCCAATTTAAGACTAAGAGTTAGAAGAAAGTGTTATTCTTTTCGAGGCTATTTGATGCATGTTGTGGGACATTGGAGGAAGGTACCTAAAATTGAAGGTAATTAAAATTGATATTAATAGGTATATATGTGGATTTACAAAATGACTATCTACAGACAGGAATCATCCCTAGTCAATTTTCATTATAAGTGTGCCCGAATAAGGAATATAGAAGATATATCCCTTATTCAAAAGCTAGGGATTTTTTCATCAGGAATTTCTTAGTAACCGCTCGGAGTTTATAAGTTGGCGGTGTGATACCTCTGTGCCTCGGAAAGCTGGTTAAGCCGTTGGTCCTGCACCTGATCTCTCTCCGGTCGCGTCGGATTGCCGTCCCATTGAGCTATGAGAGTGAGGGAAAAGAGAGCACACCTGTCTGCGCACACAGTTGTGCACTTTAAAACCTTCACCGTTGAGATTGGCCGCGCGCCGTGCCGACATATTATGGTCTGGCGGACTATATCCCTTATTGTCTCCATTTTGGTTCTACCGCTAAAAGGGCTTCCTGTCCTAGAGAATTTCTTTTGCCATACATCCTCAGCTAATTATGAGATTTCACAAAATAATCTCCATTTTGTAAACTTTCTTACTTCCATTTCTACCAAATCGTTGAAAATCTCGGCACTAATTAAAATGCTGTCAGTCGGTGTGCGCAAGCGACGATAAGATCGGATCTGTCGATATATATTCGCGTTGCCAGTCCAAATGCTGGCCCAGCGTGGGACTGACTTTTACTGGGAAGTGAAGATATATTGACTCAGATTTGTGTGTGATATTACCTATGTAGATACATGTCATTCCAATAGGTACCTACATGTCATTGGGTAAACCAAAGTATAAAAATGGGGGGGGGTAATTGCGTAACACACTATCAATAGCTTTCATTTTGACAGTTCAACAACATACATTACGTTATTTACATTGTTGAGCATACAAATTTTTCGAACATATGAAGCAATCGATTAGCCATATCCTTCAAAATGATTCATATTGCGATTTAAAGCGAGCTACGCAATTAGGGTGCAGTTGTAAGAGTAAGAAATTACTGCAAATGACAAAAAATCGTTAAGGTTCTCGAGTGCTACTGAGTTTTGCAAAAGAGTATCAGTGGGTTTTGACAAGAGCAGGAAGCAACTTCTTTCTGTACTTTCAATAATAGGTTGGTATCAAAATACTGCGTACACCAATCCGCTCCTCAAGAGTTTTATTGGTACTTTTCACCTATAGGTACAGACGCCAGCACATCAAGCTACCCGAAACTGTCAATTTTTCCCAGTCAACTTTAAACCTTATGCTTAAGCGATAAAGTTGAAAATTTATTAAAGATATTTGACAGATTGTAGTATCTTGATGTGATCGCGTCTGAACATGAAAAAAAAACAACTCAAATCCAAACAAAAAAATATTATTATAAATTATTTTATTTATCAAATTTTAATAATAAATTGTAATTTCGCACGCCTACCTACATGATATTTTTGTGCGCCGTTAACAGCAAAAGATAGAGATCTCTGTACCTATTCTATTTCAAACACCTATTTTTACACCCGTGTTTAACGAATAAAAAACTTTGACATTAACTTTGACCATCATCCAAAGCACTAGGTACATGTCCCGCAGCTGGACAGAGGCCTCTCTATTCTTGTGCCAGTTTAGAATAGAGTGCACCTAGGTACCTATAGGGATGGGGTCCCTATAGGTACCTAGGTGCACTCTATTCTAAACTAATATTTCGATAATGCCTTCGTTGAAACTCGTCAGAGCCTGATTGTTTCCTACTCCCTAAACACAATATCCGTAGTTACGGGAGTTTCCTACTCCGTATCACCTATGGACATAAGATTAATTTGGAACCCAAACTAAGAATGAATGCCGACACGACTTGATAGCTGTCCCTACACACGATGTGTTTTTGCCCGTTACAAAAATTTAATTTGTCACTTATTTTGACAGATCAACTACTGTCGAACGGGCCCGTATCTTCGTAGAGCCCCTGAAGCCTCCACGCCTTTTCAGATTTAAAAGTCCAAAATATGTGTTACAAGCAGCGCCCCGCGTTTTCATCCGCAAGTGTCGATCCCGTAAGAATATCGGGTTAAAAAGTATCCTATGTGTAATTTTAATGTATAAGCTATATTACTCTAAAGTGTCATCAAAATCTGTTCAGTAGTTTTTGCGTGAAAGAGTAACAAACATCCATCCCTCCATCCATCCTCACAAACACTCGCATTTATACCTAATATTAGTAGGGATGTAGGATAGGATGGTAGGATTAGTAGTAGTTTTAAAATGGGTTATTAGTCGATCCGCACGTCTCAGTCAGTCTCGTCTATAGATAAATTAACTTCATGCGAGTCGCCTATAGAAAAATAATATTATTTAAAAGTGACGATTCGCACATTCCGGGCGAGCAAATTCGTGCGAATCGACTAATAAGCCTTTAAAATCTTTTAGGCCTATTTCTCATCACCCATATCAGCATATATACCTACTAGTGTACCAATTTGTACCATACTTACCGGGCTCCTCAAAATAAGTTGAATTCCTTGTGGTCCGCTATTACTGTCGTCTGGTCTCCGTCGTAATGACGTCGATCGGGCGGCGCCGGCGCAGACTGCAGAGTCACTGTCTGGTACTGTGGCAGTTGAGCAGTAAGGACAGTTCGGAGGGATAGTGAGGAATGGAGTTTTGAACATTGTTAGTGTTAGGCACGAGCATTTCTGTAGTGGTAAGGGAGCTTATTTTTCTTCTACATAAAAAGAAAGTGATGTGACGTTTGCTGCAATGGATTGCTTGAAAAAAATTCCTACAGATGTGTTTTCTTATAATATTTTTCCAACAAAACCACATAAGTAGATGTTATTACTTAATAACTAAACAAAACTAAAGGTAATAACTTAAATGCTCTCTTATTTTAATGATAAAATTAATATAACTCTTAGCAATGAAATACATCAAACAAAATAGTTTTATAGAAGTAATTCGATTAATGTTTTCATACAAAAAATATCCATTTCAGAGATTAAAATAAATTTCATAAGTACAGAAACTAATCCGAACATTCTGATTATGTCGACTTGTTTCACTGTTCCCTAATGTGCTGTGTCATAACCCTCGATCACTCACTTACACACGTCCGTTGTTTCCCACATGCCACAGTTTGACAGCCCCAAATATGACGTCACGACATGGCAGGCGCCACCTTGGAACCGAAGAAAATGCCCTTCTAACCTGTGATAAGTGTTACTAGGCATAACAAGGTGTCATTGAATCTTTGGAATCATTCCAGATAGGTACTCTTATTATTGATAACTCTTCGTTATGGGGCCATTGTAAAATATTTTAAAGATTGTTTTAGATTATTAGGGAGGGCGCCCACGAGCAACTTTTGTCTCAGCAACCAATTTCTCTCACATCAAAAGTATTAAAGTGCTGTCTTTGTCGCATCGCGTCGCTACATGCGCTCACTTATACAACGTGTCCCAGAAATCAACGTCAAGCCGAAAACGGGCAATAGGCCAAGTCGTAACAGCTATTAGAAAAATATAAAAAAAAATCTTGGTCATGTACTTTTCGAATTATAAGCATTCAAAAATAAATCTCAAAAAGTGACACCCTGTGATGATTTTTCAAGTCCTGTGACTACATTATTAACATTTCGGTAGTTTTTTTCTCTGTGATCTAACCATGAATAACCCTTCTGTAAATTACAGTTAAAAGTTAAAACGTAACTGCCTCAGTTTTAAATTAAATGTTAGATTTTTGCCCAATATTGAATTCAAAATAATGACATCACCCAACTTTAACCGACTGTACTGAAAAAAAAATCTACTACACTATTTTGGCAAGTAACTTTAAAAGATGGCGCGTTTAGTCAGGATTCCAAAATGGTATAACACATACTAATTGCTACTTCTTAATTGAGGAAAAAAAGTACATTGTTGGTTTTAGGTGCATTTGAAATAAAATTCAGTCGTTGGATTTCTTTTATTATAATTTTTATTAAATCAGATTTACGAAGTTTTATAACAAATGTTCAAACTGTTTTCCTTCAGCTGCAATGCAAGTTCTACATCTCTTTAAAAATGATCGCGTAATAAGACGGGCGTATCTTCTTGAGTTGATGTATTCAGCGGCTTCTGCAATTCTTTGGCGCAGCTCGTCTAAATCTTGAATTGGTTTAGAGTACACTTTATCCTTTATCGTACCCCAGTAAAAAAAATCTATGGGGTTTAAATCGGGTGAACGGGCAGGCCACGAAATTGTACCACCCCGCCCAATCCACCTATCGGGGTATTCACGATTGAGAAACTCTCGTACAGTGAGAGCATAATGCGCTGGGCAGCCATCTTGTTGATACCACATGCTGCCGTAAATGTTCAGTGGCACTTCTTCCAATAATTCTGGTAATTGGTTCTGTAATAAGTTCAAATAACCCTGGGCATTTAAATTCTCCTGCAGCTCGATTGGACCAATAACTTTACCATTCAAAATTCCCGTCCACATATTTACTTTAAACTGGTACTGAGATCTCTCTTCCCGCATCAAATTTGGATTTTCCACGTACCATTCGTGCAAATTGTGGAGGTTCATGTAACCGTCCTTTTTAAATGTTGATTCATCGGACCATAGAATTTTTTCAAAGAATCGCGGGTCCTCTCGGTGCCTCTGCAACATCGTTCGACAAAATCGTACTCTCTCTGGGTAGTCTCGGGGTAGCAGACTTTGTACTCGTCGTACATGGTATGGGTGAAACTCGTTCTTTTTTAAAATACGATGTGCAGTACTTTTGGGGACTCCTATGCTCTGTTCAATTCCACGTACTGAGATACTTCTGTCTTCTTCAACTGCTTGCAAGACTTCGGCTTCGTAGGGCATAACGGGTCTTCCCTCGCTAACCATTTGGCTAGGAAATCGACCCTCTGATAATGACCGATGCACATTAATAAATACTCGATGATCGGGATGACGCTCAGCATTCGGGTATCTCTCACGATACACTCTTGCTGCGGCATTGGCGTTGCATAAGCATTCTCCATAAATGAGATGCATGTTGGCGTATTCCTGTGCGGTGTATCGAGATGGCATGATAAAACACTACACAAACACGGGGTTGCGATTAAAACAAGTCCGGGGTTGTCAGAAACGGTGCAGATAAATCCAAATTACAATGCAAATCAAGTCCAATAAACAAAGCCACAGTTGTAAGTACGAAGTCAATACGAATACAAAAAGATGTGCAGTCAACGAAAGAGCGTAACGTACTGCAGTATTGCACAATTTGCCGACGCATCCCTGTTTAGCCAGAGTAGCGTCTCTATCTGTTTCACTCACACATATGAAATGATGTGTCAATCCGTCTCCCTCTTAGTTAGATAAAAGTAGCGTCACTATCTATCTCGCTCCCACTTGTCAAAGTAGCGTCACCTCACATTAGCTAAAATGAATCTTTCTCGCTCACACTAGTCAAAATAACGTCACTCTTCGTCTCAATCGAACTTTTATAAAATACGGCTTCATAAAAAAAAAATGTTTTTTCTCAATTAAGAAGTAGCAATTAGTATGTGTTATACCATTTTGGAATCCTGACTAAACGCGCCATCTTTTAAAGTTACTTGCCAAAATAGTGTAGTAGATTTTTTTTTCAGTACAGTCGGTTAAAGTTGGGTGATGTCATTATTTTGAATTCAATATTGGGCAAAAATCTAACATTTAATTTAGAACTGAGGCAGTTACGTTTTACTTTTAACTGTAATTTACAGAAGGGTTATTCATGGTTACATCACAGAGAAAAAAACTACCGAAATGTTAATAATGTAGTCACAGGACTTGAAAAACCATCACAGGGTGTCACTTTTTGAGATTTATTTTTGAATGCTTATAATTCGAAAAGTACATGACCAAGATTTTTTTTTATATTTATCTAATAGCTGTCACGACTTGGCCTATTGCCCGTTTTCGGCTTGACGTTGATTTCTGGGACACGTTGTATAAAACTCGTAGACCTGATGTGAGAGATGTACCTTAGATTATTTTGTTCAATCGAAATGTATAAAACAGAAGCAACTGTAGGTACAGACGCCAACACATCAAGCTACTACAATCTGTCCAATTTCTTTAATACATTTTCAACTTTATCGCTAAAGCATTAGATTCAAAGTTGATTGGGAAAATTTGATAGTTTCGGGTAGCTTGATGTGCTGGCGTCTGTACATACAGCGGAGTCATTGCGTAACACACTAATAGTAGGAATGGCTTTCATTTTGACAGTTCAACAACATTCATTGCGTTATTTACGTCGTTGAGCAGTTTTTTTTTTCGGTCATAGGAAGCAATGGGTTAACAATATCCTTCAAAATTATACAGATTCTGATGGATAGTGTTACGCAATTACGGTGCTGGATGTCTTTGAGAATGATATTTCAAATGACAAAACCCATTGAGAAAGTGCACTTTACTTTGTCAATATAAGTTTTGTAATTTAATACAGGTCATCATCGGCCTAACCTTTTCCCAACTATGTTGGGGTCGGCTTCCAGTCTAACCGGATACAGCTGAATACCAGTAGTTTACATGGAGCGACTGCCTATCTGACCTCCACAACCCAGTTACTGGGAAATACAATACCCCTTGGTAAGAATGGTTGTCAGACTTTTGGGCTACTGACGACCCGTAACGACTGTCAAAGATCCACGAATGACAGTCAGGACCAACGGCTTAACGTGCTTTCCGAGGCACGGAGGGGTCTTGGTATGTGAAGATGGTCACCCATCCACGGACCAACCGCGGCAAGCGTAGCTTAACCTGATCGATCGACCCGTGCGGCTGTTATTACTTAGCCACAAACCCCCACCCCACTTAATAGGCATGTATTTTTTTGCACAGTTTTTTTCTGTATTTAGGGTTACCTCTTTTCTTGTAAGTAATTGAGAAAACAATTTTTGTTAACTGTGTATCATATAGGCAATATTGAAGATTGAAGATGATAAGCAATGTTTTTATAGTCGGCAAAGTTAATAAAAAATAATTATTATTGCCGTGCGATTCTGTAAACATCTCACCGTGAAAGCTTGGGTGAAGTGAGCGTGGAGTGAGCTGTCATTCGGTAGGGCTTAACCCTATTAAGTGGTCACTTCACTTATGATTTCACGGTGAGATTTTTACAGAATCGACCGGCTGATATTATTTTTTGTGCGCAGGACAATGTGGCTGCTTATCCTCGCGACCCACAAGAACAGGGAGGCTTGGCCGGTGGCCCATGCTTTTTGTGAACATCCAGCTGAAAAAGTGAATTCAAGACGTTTGACCAGCCATCACTTATACTAGGTAAACTTATTTCATTTCATTTACAATTCCTGGGGGTGACACTGACAGGCAGCTGCTACAAACTTTGTTTTTCTTTCATTAGATAGAATACATTATAACTACCTACATACATAACATAGTAACATTACATAATACCTTGTAATACCAATGTTTTGTAACAATATTTTGGTTTAGATGAGTATCTGTGGAGTTTCTGAAAAATGACAGTCCTGTTGGTCTAGTGGTCAGTGGCCCTGACTGCTATGCGCAAGTTCGTGGGTTCGATTCCCACCCAGGACAAATGTTTGTGTGATGAGCACGATTATTTGTTCTTTGTTTGGGTGTAATTTATATACAGCGTGTAACGGAAGGGGGGTATCAACCCTGAAGGAGGTGAATGTGCTCATGAAACTCAACAACTTTCCCCAAAGAATATAGGTCGAAATATGAAAAAAAAATTTGGCCCTCCCTTACAAAACTGACTACCAGCTGATTGATTTACTATGGGAGGGCCAATTTTTTTTTTCATAAAACGACCTATGTTCTTTGGGGAAAGTTGTTGAGTTTCATGAGCACATTCACCTCCTTCAGGGTTGATACCCCCCTTCCGTTACACGCTGTATAATATGTATGTATTTAGAAATATATATGTATGTTTATCAGTTGTCTAGTACTCATAGCACAAGCTCTGCTTAGTTTGGTACCTACTTGAAGGCGTGTGAAACTTGTGGAATATTAATATTATTATATGACTTTTGGTATATTCAATCGCAAATAGTAGCAGGGGGTTAATTGTAGACTTTCGTTGTAATAGTGAAAAATGCTCAAGAGGTAATTTCCCATAAGAAAACAGTACTTATTTTTTCTGGTCGGCACTTTAGTTTTTTGGGTACGAAATGAATGATGTCTTTTAGATGTCAATTAATTTGAATTGTAAGTTTGTAACAGCGCTGTTGGTATTGGTTGGTATACATAAGACATACCTATATAAATAGCGTGTTAAAAGATTCATAGTTATTTTTTACTGCCAAGAAAAAATAACCATAAACATTAGTCAAAGCCCATTCAGTAATTCGTTTTTCATATAAACTACAAATTAATCATATATTACTTATTTATTTGTATAAAAACTTTGACATTGATCAATCGTGTCAATGACAAGCATTTTTTTTTGGTTTTTCCAATACGTATGTATCTACTTAAATTTACGGCAGTTAAATGCACATTTGCCCATTACAAATAAGTAGGTATCATAAACGTGGTTCGTTGGTGTTGGACCTTTCTGTGGGCTGATTTTCAATACGATTTTTATTTTTTTTTGCAATATCTTAAAATGAATAGTGTATGTTTACTTTTTTTTCATTTTTTTTTTTTATATTCATTTATAATTTATTTATTTTTCACATAAATACACAAACATCTGTGTAGCCCTGGCTCTTGTGCTAGGAGTTCCTGTATCAAAAGAGCCAGTATTAGAATAGAAGAATTAGAGTAGAGTAGAATGTGTAACAAAATTCTATCAGAGTTAGATTATTGAGAAAAGACGGAGTGCTTCTTGGCATGAGATACCATCATCATTGTCTTGCCCTTATGGTGGTGTGCTATATTAATGGTGCCCAAGATACAGGCTATACCTAGTTTGGGACAAACGATACCTCCGTATCGAAATGTTGAACGGTGAAATAAACGATCTTACCCTTACTTTAATCCAATTTATTGGCGGTCGGCGCAACATGTCTATTTCTTCCATACTTCTCTATTAGTCGTCATCTCGGTAGGAACCCCCTTTCTAGCCATATCATATATCTCACAGTCCAACCATCGTTTCTTCGCTCTACAATCTAAATATAAATACAAACTAACAAACCCAACAGGATTCTGTTACTACTTAAAAGATTTAAGAAGCTTTCACTCCACAAACAACTTTAACATCCCCTGAAATCTCCAAAAATCCGATATTAAAACAAAACAAAACACAACCCGCCAACTGTCATCTTCACACAGTTTTTACAAGCCGCGGAGGGGAAGCTTGCAAAAACTAAGGGAGCATGATTACAAACAATATTATAAAATGACATTGGATTAATCGGGGGCCACCTTGCGGCATTCATTAACACAAATGGATTCACGACTCGTTCGCGGACAATAAAAATCGCATTTATACAAAAAAAACGAATTGATTAATGACATCAGTAAGTTTACTATAATATACGTTGGAGCTGCCGTGATACATGGGCATCGCGGACGACACGCGACACGTCTCATTCTACATTTTTGTTGCCAAAAAAAAAAATCTGTTTTCATACCTATGATTAATCGGTGCGTGTTTCATGTTTACATAATTCTCTGAAGAACGCCACTTCATTTAAAATTTCAATAAATGATTTGAATTTCGTTGGGAATTTGCTACTGTGACTTATTGTTGACAGCTTTATTGGCACGAAATTGCTTTAATGGTTATCCAGTTAAATGTTCCGTTAAAGACGAGGGCCAAAATATTGTCTTGTCGATTTAATTCATAATAAATAGTTACTGGAAAGCATGACCGATTCGCATGCTAGTGAAAATGTAGCCATTTAGATGCTTATCTTAGACTTAACAACAGAAAAAAGTTACATTTTGTTTGTTATTGCATTGCGCACGAATCATGGCTGATTACACTCTCACCTGTCATTTTGAATTAATCTTTACATTATCGTGATCGTTATTTTTAAGAATCTGCGTAATGCTGAAGCTCTATGTTCTTTGTCTCAATTTACTATGAGGTATTTCAACTCCATGGAGAGGTTTAATAAACTAATCTTAACTTTTGTAAATGTTGGTATCTTTTGAAATCGTTCGTCAGTGGGCTGGTACCGTTACTGCTGGTACAGTTACGCACAACAAATTTTAAACTTTTCCAAAGATTATACTTTTGAAATAAGCTTTAGCCACCTCTCAGTTTTTTCGACGGCCATCTGTCCAAGACAGACATAAAATAACTCAGCTTAACCACATAAATTAATTCAATCATCACAACGACAGCAAATAGAATAAATTAGCAATTTATTACGAGACTTGTAGGACAGTGTGTCACGCGACAATCAGTCACACAGCGAGCCACAAATGCGCCGTACATTTTGTACTAGCAACTCGTTTTTGATGTAACTGCTGCGATAAATATGTATTTTGCTGCTTCCGATATATAAAAAACTATGTTTTGTTGCTAGTATAACCTAAATTGCTCGAGTTACGACTACTTCTCGATTTACGATTCCGTCGTGAGCTGTATAATGTATTAATATGGTTTTTTGATATATATTTTTTTTTGTGTTATACTTATAATACAGTGTGCAGTCGTTTGAGTTATTCTACAATTGTTTTGCTGTATTTTGAGTGATGTCAGTGTATATTTGATCGTGTTGAGTTTGTTTGCTAGGCGTAGGCGCAGCTCGGCTAGCATAGAGCCGTCGGCTAAAAGTTTAACTCACAATTTTCCACAACTAAGCATTAACTTGCAAATCCTACCACATATAAAATAAATCCATCCACAAGCTGTAACTGAAAATGTAATGAAAATGTCATGTAACACATAATCACCCTATAATGTTCCCACTGCTGGGACACAGGCCCCCTCTCTGTGAGAGGGGGTGGGCCACCACACAGACCCAGTGCGGGTTGGTGGATGAAAACCTGAAAAAGGGTAAATGAATCAGTTGTTCCGTACATTTATGTTCGCAATGTAACTGCAGATTTTTTGCTATTTTAGGATTGGTTCCATATGAAAAGTTCATAATGATGAGTATCTACCTACAATGACATATTTTCGGGTTTTCAGTAATTTCAATGACATCTTGCATATAACGTAAACGAAACAAAAGGCAACCTTCTAGGATGCTTACATGCTGTAAGGATCTTAGGTAGCAGGTGGCGTTCTGTAGTTTCTGCCTACCCCCATGGGAAGAAGGGGTGAGTTTATGTTAGGTATCTATCTACTATGTATGTATTGCTTGGGCGCTCAACTTTATTATTTCATATCTATTATTGCATTGTACTTTTTATTTTATTTCCAACAGTGATTTTGAAGTGAGCTGTCAATACTCTCAGTCCTTAGCAGTAGGCAGAATGACAGCTCAATTTAAGCTCAGTTTACCAAAGTTTTCACGGAGAGATTTTACAGAATAGACCGGTTGATACTAACAATTTGATGTAAGCACCTAATCTAGAATACTATTTAGAATGTGTGAAGAGAAAGCAATACGAATTTATTTTCTGTCTTAGTCTCCATTTAAAATATTACTTAGGGAAAAAAAATAAACAACACTGATATAATACACTCGAGAGCTGTGAGTTAGGGTCCCATAAAGATACCTGAAAGTCTCGGAAACGAAGAATGCTAGCGTAATTAAATAAATTGTCTTTAATAGACCATTAAATGTTCCTCAAACGAAAGTGATAAAATGTATGAGTCACTATTATATTCATAAAAAAATACATAAATAAAAACCTCATCTTATAACAAAAATAGAAAAGCTATTTTTTTCTACCACTTTAAAATCTTCTTTACTTTTGGTACTTTGTGTTACCCCCACGTGCTGTCATCACTGCGGTTACGCGGTTTGGCATGCTGTAAACCAAGTTACTTATACGATGTTGGGGAATATTTTCCCATTCCTCTACGAGCGGTACTTTGAGCTCTTGAAGCGTAATCGGGGAAGGGTTTCGATGACTTACACATCGTCCGAGCTCGTCCCAAGCATGCTCGATTGGATTGAGGTCCGGGCTGCGTGCTAGCCACTCCATACAGTTAATGTTCTCTGTTCTCTTTAAGGCAGTCATTGACCATTTCACCAGCATGAGGCCGGACATTGCCATGCATAAATATAGCATCCTCTCCCAAATTGACCACAAATGGACCAACGTATTCGTTTAGGATTTCTTCCACGTATTTTTCGCTAGTTATAGTGCCGTTTTCTATAACCACCAGCTCTATGCGACTCTCTGCAGGAATTCCGGCCCACAAAAGTACGGATTCACCGCCTAAGGCCACTTTCTCTTCGATGCATGCTTGCTTGAATCGCTCCCCTGGTCTTCGTATAGAAGACCAGGGAAGCACGAACAAGAGTGTATACTCTTGTTCTTCCGTCGTTCTTATAGACCATAAATCTTGATTCAACTGAGAACATAGCTCTTGACCAATCTTCAATACTCCAATTTAAGTGGTTCCGGCTTCGATCAATAATAGGTTCTGCGCATATGTTAACCTCGACATACGACAGATGATGACAGACAGAAACAAAAGCAAAAACAAATGCAGAAAATTAGAAGTTCCATTTACAAAAGTTCCATTTTTTTATTTTGTAATTTTTGATAGCATAAATTCACTGTGACTAAGTAGTTATTACTTTCATTTAAGGAACATTTAACAATCTATTAAACACAATTTGTTTAATTAAGCTAGCATTCTTAGTTTCCGAGACTTTCAGGTATCTTTATGTGACTCTAATTCATTGCTCTCGAGTGTAAATCATCTTTAAAAAACTCCGAAGACTGGAAATTATTAAAAACTTTTCAAGGTGGAATAAAAAATGCTACCTGTTCGGTAGCTTATCTTTGAATCTGCCATCTCCTAAATGGCAACATATTAGGTACAGATGCCAGCACATCAAGCTACTACAATCATTATCGCTAAAGCATAAGGTTCAAAGTTGATTGGGATTATTTGACAGTTTCGGGTAGCTTGATGTGCTGGCTCACTGTACAACCAAACTAAGTCTAGGCTGAAATAAGTAACTGCCCTACCTCACCTGCCAGGAGATTGTTCTTCATGTTGCAAGTTCATTTTAATAGCTTTATTGTTTACTAGCTGTGCCCGCTACTTCGTTCGCGTCGATAACGGTTATCGACAATGTGTCGCTTAGAGGTATCACACCTTGTACCGACGTACCACTCCTCCACTGAAAAGGAAGAACCTTTTTCTCTTTTCTAGTTTTTTTTTTGCGCGGAACCCTAATTATTTTTCCAAAATAAAATTAAAACCTCACTAACAACCAACCACTTTCCATCAACATTCCTGCAGCCTTCAACATAAATACATAAAATCTAGATCTTGTAGCATGGTATTTATATGTTTGCAACATGTGTCGGTCGAGAGTCTTGTGCCATCCCATCTTCCGGACTTGGCGTGCCGCGCTGACGCTGCTGCTGCGGCTGCGGAAAACCTCAAGCGACGTAAGCATAATATAACCTTATTGGAAATTATGTATATTTTCGAGTAGTTTGGGGTTGAAATCCTCGGGCCGTGGGGTCCGAGTTCTCGTGATATTTTTTAGGAAATTTCGCAACGGCTGCTTGACACTTCCCGTAACCCAAAGTCTGGCTTTTACCTTGGCCAGAGGTTAAGCATTGCCATACAACGAGGAAATGCCGCCAATCTCTTGGGTACATTACCAGTCGACAGCGATGCGGATGAATTTTCCGACGCCATATTTTAGTTTGTGAATAGTTTTAGTTAAGTTAGGATATCATTTTGTTATTTTTATTAATTAATTAGTATTACTTTGTTATAATTTGATATTTTGTATCAAGGTTTTGTAAATGAAACAAACGTGCTCGACTGCCAAGACGGAAGGAAGTATGTTTTTAATAATATATTGACACCTCACATTCTATGTGGCATTAGTAAGTACTAATTTGACATAAGGTATTTTGAGCCAATAACAACACCCCCACTCTCAAAATACAGATATTTTTACATTAAAATACTACAGGAACAATACCTAACATTTTTACAAACTTATTATGTTTCACTGAAGATAAACTTTTAGTAAGCATGTCTGCTGGCATATTTTCTGATGACAAATAATTAATCTTAACAATTTTATTACTAATTACTTCTCTACAATAATGGTAGCGCACATCAATATGTTTTGATCTGTTATGGAATACAGGATTTTCAGATAACTTTTGAGCGCTTTGATTATCATTGTATAGCTTAATAGTATACCTCCGTTCAGTAATCTCATTCTGTAAATTAATAAGATAAACAGCTTCCCTGCAACTTTCAGTAATGGCCATGTATTCGGCCTCAGTACTTGAAAGTGCTACTGTTCTTTGTTTTTTGCAACCCCATGAGATGACTGAACCTGACAACATGAAACAGAAACCTGAATATGATTTTCTGTCAATAGAATTATTTGCCCAATCAGCATCAACATATCCCTCAATATTAACATTTCCCTCTTTACAATACTTTAAACCAAGACATCTTGTCTTTTTTAAGTATTTTAATATTCTTTTAGCATATAACCAGTGTTCATTATTGTGACAGTTATTAAATTGACTCAGATATCCTACAGCATAGGCTATGTCTGGCCTAGTTAGTACAGCTAAATACATTAGGCTCCCTATCAGCTGTTGATAAGGATTCTGACTTTTTACATCTTGACTTTTAACAATATTCAACTTAGCCTCCATGGGTGTATCAACAGTCTTACACTCAGTCATACTAAATTTATACAATAACTGATCAATGTAGTTTTCTTGACTCAAAGTTATAACTCTATTCTCTTTATCAGTATTGACATTTATACCAAGACATTTTCTAATTTGTCCCAAATCTTTAATTTTGAATTGACTACTCAAAGTTTCTTTCAACAATTCCATTTCCTTTATATCATTAGAAAAAATAAAAAAATCATCAACATACAATGTCACAATTGTCCTGAGACTATTCACACATTTTGTATACAAACAGGGTTCCAATTTAGATTTTTTATAACCATTAATTAACATTACATTATCAATTTTCTTATGCCATGCCCTTGAGGACTGTTTGAGACCATATATAGCTTTATTCAACTTAAGAACTTTATTTTTATCATTACTAGAACATTCAAAACAATCTGGTAACTGCATATGTATGATTTCTTCCAATTCTCCATTGAGAAATGCAGTTTTAACATCTAAATGGGCAGTATCTAGATTTAGTTGCACAGCTAAAGCAAATAATAACCTTAAAGAAGTATGCCGTACTACAGGGGAGAAAGTTTCACTATAGTCAATACCACTTTTCTGATTATAACCTTTCGCAACTAATCTGGCACGATAACAAATGTTATTTTCTCTATCACACTTTTTCTTTAGGACCCACTTGCACTTAACAACTGTTCCACTTTTTGGGGCATCTACGAGCTCCCACGCACTGTTGTCTTTAAAGCACTGTAACTCCTCTTTGACTGCGCATAACCAATGATCCTTCTCTGGGCCTTGTAAAGCTTCCTCCAATGACAACTCACTGACATCTACATTAGTACTTTCTGTACACATATTTGAAAAGCCATACCTTTCTGGTTTACGCCTTTGTCTCTTAGATGTCTGTACTACACTGCCTGTACTGTCTGTAGAGTTGTCCGAGTCTTCATTTCCACTTGGTACATATGTAAGATCATTGCTGTTATCTGCGGAGATAAATGAATCATCTGACTGAATATCCCCCACTGAGTCTAAACTCTTCTCTTCATTTTCTATTTGAGTTTCTGAATCCTTCTCTTCAGTAACAGTCATATTTCTTACATCCAAATCTTTCTCAATTATGACTACATCCCGACTAGTTGTAATCAACTTGGACTTCGGATTATATATTCTATAACCCTTTGTATCTTCTGAATAACCCACTAGGATACATTTATCAGATTTCTTATCCCATTTCAACCTTTTCTGTTTGGGTACATGTGCCATTACTGTACTTCCAAACACTCTAAGATTACTAATATTAGGTTTAGTATTATTCCACAATTCATATGGGGTTTTATTATTTAAACAAGCTGATACTATTCGGTTCTGTAAATAAACAGCTGTATTAGTAGCCTCTGCCCAGAATTCCTTCTTCAAATCAGCATCAAATAATAAACAACGAGCCTTTTCAATAATAGTACGGTTCATCCTTTCACTTAAACCATTTTGCTCAGGCGTGTATGGGTTTGACTTTTGATGAATTATACCCTTTAATCTCAAAAAACTGTCAAATTCACCATTGCAAAATTCACGACCATTATCACTGCGCAGTGTTTTAATTTTTCTGTTAAGTGAGTTCTCTACTTTGGCTGTATAATCTTTAAAACATTGGAATGATTCACTCTTATTTTTCATGAAATAAATATGAGTCATACGACTATAATCATCAACAAATATGATAAAATACCTGGATCCTCCTAGAGAGACATGCTCCATTGGTCCGCACACGTCGGTATGCACCACATCTAGAAGCTGGATACTTCTGTTGCCACTGCTTGGGAAAGGTCTACGACTCTGCTTCCCTTCACAACAGGTCACACATGAAGTTGTATTTATCTCTGCCTTCTTGTCAATGAAAAAACCTTCAACAGCATTCTGCATTCCATTCAGGTAGGTACTATTGACATGACCAAGTCTTCGATGCCATATCTCATTGGTTACCACCGCTGCAGCTGACAGGTGTACTGGTGTATTAAGTTTATACACCCCATTAACTAAAGTAGCTGTAGCCACCAAGACTCCTTTTTTGTTGTAGATATCACAACCACTGTCTCTAAAGGTCACTCTGTTACCTTTCTTTATAAGTTGACTCACTGATAGAAGATTTGTTGTGAGACTCGGAACGCACATAACCTCTTCTATTGTCACATCAAAATTGCACTTATCTGTACAAGTAGTAATTAGTACGTTACCGGAACATTTTACAGGCACTTTATTCTCGTTCGCAACAATAATCTCTTTCGTAGGTTGTTCGTAAGACGCATTTACGATCCAATGTTCATTTGTTGTTAAATGCACACTCGCTCCTGAGTCAACATACCAATCAGTTTTATTGTAACAACCACTAAGAAACACAGCACTAAACGCATTAGTTTGCTTATTCCGTTCCATTTCTTTGTTATTTATATTACTTGTGCATTGATTCCGGTAATGACCCATTTCTTTACATTTGAAACATTTTACTTTTGTTTTGGACTGCTGCCCGCCGCCATCTTTTTCACGACTTTTCTCTATTGGCTTGAATTTTTTCTGATGTTGGCTAAATTGGTTTTTCTGTTGAAAACTACCAAATGCTGCACCACCATTACTTCCACCGACTTCCGATTCCATATCTAATAATTTAGATTTTATGGCATCCGTTGTGATGGATATTCCCGAGTGCTCGATAGCCATAATCATTGGGGAAAATTTTTCGGTTAAACCAGCAAGCAATAATGAACCGATCCATTCATCATTAATGTTGAATCCAGTTCCCGCTAATTTCTGACCCGTCTCCACTAACTGAGTAACGTAGGAATTCATAGAATTACAATTTTCTAGTCTTATTGATATGAGATTTCTCAACAGACTTATTCTTCTGGTAAATCCCGAGTCATCATACAGAGATTTTAATTTATCCCAAAGTTCCTTTGTAGTTTTCACTTCTTTGATGTGTACGTAAATGGAGGGATCTATAGTCAATATTAGCTTGGCTCTAGTCTTAGCATCTTCTGCAGCTGCAACTGCTGCTTGATCTTTCTCTGGCTTGATGCATCCTAGCGTTCCTTCTAGCACTAAGAAGTTTTCTGCCGCAAAGCACCACTCGCCATAATTTTCGCGCCCCTTGAGTTTGGGTACGCTCACGACATAATTAGACGCCATATTTTTTCACAGCGCGACTGCACGTAATTCAACACAACTAAACTGTTCTCTTTCTGCAACTTAATATCAATGTCCAGATATCACACTGTCACGGAGAAACTAGTTGTTCTAACCAGGAATAGCCCTGGGCCCATAACCTGTTATAATTTGATATTTTGTATCAAGGTTTTGTAAATGAAACAAACGTGCTCGACTGCCAAGACGGAAGGAAGTATGTTTTTAATAATATATTGACACCTCACATTCTATGTGGCATTAGTAAGTACTAATTTGACATAAGGTATTTTGAGCCAATAACAACATACTTAATTGTTATTTACTTACACATAATTTTAATTTTAAATAAACGTATATTTCCGCATAAAGATATTTTTTTTTTTTTACCATTTCATTTGGGTCTCCTTATCATTAAAATGTGTCCATAGCTTGTTTGTTTAAACCTTTAAAATAAAAGTCAATTTCAAAATTTTAAAATCTTTCAATCTTACGGTCTTTTAATTGAACCATATCCTCCAAAAAAGAGCTCTTAAATCGTCAGTGGGAGGATACAGGCTGCGCATGCGCATCTCAACAACATAATGAGGATCACCCGACTTCCGTATAATGGTCGCTTTTTGTTCTAAACCGCAACGTCTTATTATCCACTGAATTCTGACCTTGTCTACGTTAAGCCATGGAAAAATATTAGTTTTTGTATACATTTACTAATCTTAATGATACGACGTGTAAATGGCAATTGAAGAACCTACACTAACTTTATGAATATTAGGAATGCCATAAAAACTTCGTATCGCAACTCAATAAAATTATAATCTTTGTTTTGGCAACCCCTTAATCATTATTGCGTAGATAAGCGACACTGGTATACTCAAATTCAAAGCATTTTTTTTTTTCAATTAACAAATTACTGCCACTTTACAATTGTCAGAGAGTCGGTCAGTCAAATAGGTGACGCTACAGTTGCCCATTCCAAAGCGTAGTAGGTTAGTATGGAGAAGAACGGGCAAGAAATTCAGTACACACCCTTTTAAATCAAAATATTGTTAAAGGGCTCGTGTCTCAATAATAACAGCTGCACAGGTCGATTGATAAGGTTAATCTACGCTTGCCGAGGTTCGTCCGTGTCTCGGCTCCCGGCTGTCATTCATAGATCTTTGACAGTCGTTTCGGTTCGTCAGAAGTCCGAAAGTCGGTCAACCAGTCTTAACAAGGGTATCGTATTACCCAGATACAGGGTTGTGGAGGTCAGATAGGCAGTTTCTCATTCATCATCATCTGCCTAGCCTTTCCCAACTATGTTGGGGTCGGCTGCATCCGGTTAGACTGAAAGCCGACTCCAATAGTCCACGCAAATGGCTACGCAAATTGATTGTTTTTTTTTTTGTTGAACATAGGCCAACGTAAGAGTAATTAACGTCAATAAATACATCTAAAAGCTGACATAATATAAGTCATAACCGTGATTACAGAAAGCATTTCAAAATTCTCCAATATAATAATCATCCAAAAATAGCAAACACCACGTTTTATTCAATCTCCGACTCAGTTATCAAAAGAAACAGCGACAAAGAAAAGAATTTGATAAGCAAATAACCATCAATTCTGATACAATATAACATCTATATTGAATTCGCTAAATCCAATCAATATACTGTTGAGGGCTGGGGGTGACTGTAGGCGGGTAGCGGGGAAAGTATCACCGCTCTAGCTTCATCTTTCTGACGGATGGACTCTTTGACAATACAACAGTGGTTTAATTGAAATAAATGCTTTGAGTTTGAGTTTTTGAGCTCGGTGTTTGTCTCTAATTAAAAAGTCGGATGAAAAAAGGAACAAAATAGAACACAGTATGGTCATTTTCCATTTAATGTCTTCTGTTTATTTTGAAATACGTCTACAGCCTCTGATCACTGCTAAAGTTTATAGTGGTGATGGCAAATTATCTTTAGTAAACGGGTATCTTTAGTAAACAGGTATATGACTTAGGTACCAATGCGTTTGATTTTTCAGGACGTCACACTATCAAATATTGGTGCTGATTGCCTTGTTCACAAACTAAACTAAATTTAAGTTCAGTGCATCTATTCTTTTTCTATTTCATTAAAAAAATGACAGAAGATAAATATTAGTTTAGTCCTGTCAAATTAGTCAGCGGCTGCCGTAAATTGGCGTATTTTTATAAGCCAATCTTTTAATCACGTCTAAACTTGTCTATGGAGTATCTTGATTTGACAGGACTAGACTAATATTTATCTTCTGTCCTTCCCTTAATGAAATAGAAACAAAAAGATGCACTGAACTTAAATTTAGTTAAGTTTGTGAACCAGGGAATCGGCACCAGCATGTAACTATACAGCGTGTAACGGAAGGGGGGTATCAACCCTGAAGGAGGTAAATGTGCTCATGAAACTCAACAACTTTCCCCAAAGAACATAGGTCGAAATATGAAAAAAAAATTTGGCACTCCCTTACAAAACTGACTACCAGCTGATTGATTTGCTATGGGAGGGCCAAATTTTTTTTTCATATTTCGACCTATGTTCTTTGGGGAAAGTTGTTGAGTTTCATGAGCACATTCACCTCCTTCAGGGTTGATACCCCCTTTCCGTTACACGCTGTATAGGGTGACTGGTAATTAGTGACCGATACTTAAATACATGATTCTACTCATGACAACAAACAAGTATAATGGGACAAAAAGTGAAATGACGAAAAAAATCAGCTGTTCCCTACATCTTGACGACTCGTACGAACATAAATGTAGGGAACAGCTGATTTTTCTTTCGCATTTTGGATTTGGTCCTATAGTAAAAGTTGTTTGTTGTCATGAGTAGAATCATGTGTTTAAGTATCGGTCACTAATTACCAGTCACCCTATATAATATAAAGATTATTACACAGTTATAAGTATATTAAAACATTCATTTTCATTTGAAGCCGTGATTCCTGAGCTAGGTGGCAACGTGCGTCAATTCAGCCTTAGAAAGATCTGTTAAATCTGAAAATCAGTCCCACCCTACACACGAAGACTATAAAGCGATAATGCTATCGATTTTACAGCTTATACAAAACCCTAAAGATAATCCGTCCGCTAATCGCTCCCGTTGTGGCCAACCTCAGGGGGCGCAAGACGCGTAGCTCCCGAGGGACTTCACTCCTCACTCCTCAGCCCCTGTTATTGTTTCAATCGCTCCCAAACTCCGAGTGAAATGAAAAAGTTGCTACAACCATCAAACGGTGAATATTTGTACTTTAGGAACCTTGTTTTCGACAAGTTTTGATATAAATGTTGGGCAGTTGAAAAGTTGGTGGAACGATGTGTGATTTTCTTTTGAATTTGCGTGTTTCTTTTCTTTTTGTAACTTTTAATCAGAGGTTGTTTTAGTCACACAACTTTTATTAGCAAGTTTCACATTTTCGTCTTTCAGGGGTTTATTTGTAAACGTTGCGTAATGTTAAGTAATCATGAGAGTCTGTTTAAACATGCATTTTTGACGTTTTAACGTCAATTAACTTTAAGCAACCCATTTATAAATAAAGGGTTATATGTTTAAAACACACAGGGAAAGCTATAGGAAAGACTTTTTTTGCCCAGCAGTGGGATAATAGAGGTTGAATAATAAAAACTGCCTGTTTTTTCATAAAACCAAAGCAAAAAATCATTAGCGACTGTGAATAAACCCTCACAACTCTTGCCAAACGACTTGTTAAAGCACATCGTTATACAAAATTTTTGGAAGGTAGGTACTTGGTAAATCACCTTAAACTACTTCAAGAACATATTCCCATAATTTAATATCACTTTACTACCAAAACCTTGACATTATTATAGACTCAGCTACTCAGACATTAACCTAAACGTTTCTATATTACTTATGTGCTAATATATAAAAATATTATCATTATCGCACTTAATGTTACCAGATGGTGGTCAGATATAATGGGTATTAGCATACTCATTATATCTGACCTTGTGTTCCTACCTTCTGTGAAAACTTTTATACTATGTAGTTTATACCTACTTTTGTGGGTTGGTGCATACATCATGTGATTTTTGAGAAAAAATAACTGAATATTAATAGATTTTCTGTCTTTGGCACTGCTGAAAATATAGGCCTTGCACGACGATGATACTCACAGATGCTACGATGGTCATGGAACCCAAAAATAACTATTTAAGTATGATCACTTGTGAAAAGCCGTAGTAGCTCAACTGTCGCTAATGAGACACAATTACTTTTTCTATTGTTACCGATATCTAGGAGATTTCTCGACAGTTGATAGGTAAACATTTAAAATTATAACTATGAATACAGGTACCGTAATTACCCCACCTGTAGACAATTCCCCTAGAGGTTGGCTTACCTACGCAGGTACAATTTGATAGATAACAGTACACGAGTAAACTAGGTCAGGTGTAATTAGAGACTATCGCGCACAATAGAATCCCGATCATGTAACAAACGCACATGTTCGTAATATTGTTCACTTGATTAGTATTGCTAACAGGTAGGGCTATCCTGAAAATATCCATATCTTACATATTATAAATTAAAGTCGCTTCCCATGTCTTTCTGTGTGACCGCGTTGTTCTTTGAAATTAAGTAGACAACGGATTTTGATTTGGATTTCACCATTAATTACATTAGGATTGGTGAGCCAGCGGTAATGGCCGCGACATATGAGTTTTAGGTCTTGGGTTCAAACCCCAACAGGCACTTTAGTGTATGTAAATGACTTCATCACTAATGCTCTAAAACGGAGAAGAAAACATCGTGAAGAAACCGGCATGTCTTAGAACCAAAAGGTCGAAAACATGTGACATCCACCAACCCGCATTGAGCCCGCGTCGTGGATTATGTCCCACTCTCTCTCACAGAAAGAGGACGCCAGTGTCTCAGCAGAGGGGGAATATAATAGTCTGATTATGGTATATGCTTTCAGCATCATTTCGAGAATTTATTTTGGAATGTTTACATCAATAATAGGTACATTAATTTTAAACTCATGTACTTATAATTAAGAAATTTCGATATTCAAGTCGTAAAAACCGTGCGAAGCAGGGTGGGTCGCTCTCGCTAGTTTATAATAATTCCACTTCTCTCTGTTTCCTAAGTGGGGAAATCTAGTTATGCTGGCAATGCCTATGACAGTAAAACAGAAGATATACAGTCATAAACATGTATGTTCCTTATGAGGATGTAGAGTATCACTAAAAAGGAATCAAAATCACAATCAAAAGTCATTTGTCCAAACTAGGCTGAGAATCAGCACTTTTTGAATGTCAAAATTACATGAGACAGTCGCTCAAAACGACCGCCCTTCATCACTTTCTAGTGCTTTAGCGGGGAAGAAGAAGTGGCGCAACAAACTCCCCAGCAGCACAAGTCATTCAACACAAACATTCTAAACAAACGACAATCCGATCTTCATAAATTCTACACCACGAATAGCTTTAAAAAGGAAATTATTCCCTACCACCCTTACTACCATTCTTATTGCACCAACATGTTGGCGAACATATCCGGCGTGTCGGCTAGCTTCCGCGCCGCCGGAAGTCGAGTGCTGTCGCCGGAAATCCATGAGATTGGACAAAAATTGGCAGCGCTCGCGCCTCAGTGATCGAATAATGCGCTGTGATTGGCGCACGACAACGTGTTAACGATATTCTAGCCTTGCTAACTTTTATGCTTATTTCCTTTAGGCAGATAGTGCGTATTGGAGGAAATGGATGGCTGAAGCTGTTATTTTTATATGGCTGGATGATTAAATATCTGAAACATATGAAAAAATAGATGTATGGTAAAATATACTACTGTTTGATATTATGCACGAAGAAGTGAAGTCATGAGACATTATTATGAGAAAGTTACAACAGTTTTTCAACTTTGTCTCAACTTCATGGGTTCGCGGCTAATAAAAACAGCCCCACAGGTCGATCAAGGTTAACTTACGCTTGCCGAGGTTAGTCTGTGGATTAGTAACCATCCATAACATACCGAGACCCCTCAGAAAGCACGTTAAGCCGTTGGTCCCGGCTGTCGCTTGCAGATTTTTGATCGTCGTTATGGGCGGTCAGAAGCTCGAAAGTCCAATATCTAGTATTGCTGGGTATCCAGTTACTATGGGTTCTGGAGATCAGATAAGCAGTTATTCCATGTAGGTAAAATACTGATATTCAGCTGCACCCGGTTGGACAGGAAGCTGTCCCCGACATAGTTGGGAAAAGCAGACGATGAACTTCGTGTCAACTTTTGGTGCACGAATAATCTGTTTACAGGATACAACCTACTGGATAAATAAACACACTGCTGGACATAGGCCTCTCCCAGGCTGCGCCACAATCACACCCTGTCCTCCGCCTTCCGCATCCAGTCTGTCCCAGCCACCTTCTTAAGGTCGTCGGTCCATCTAGCTGGGGGGCTTCCCACAGTACTCTTGCCGATAAGTGGAAATCAACACATACGAGCACCTATATGGCAACACATTATATATTTGTTAAAAACAAGTTAATACAATTCTCGTAAACAAGTCTCGTCAGTATAATAATTTGCTTCACAAACAAATAATTTATAAGCGATGCGGCTTTCAATAAACGATAACAGAACGACAGAAGTTTTAATTTGACTAAAAAACTACCGCTGCACATTTTATTCAAAACACCAACATTTCTTCAACCAAAACATTATTTTATATCTAGTTTACTTTCCATACATATACAAAACAACACAATGCTCTAATATATTAAACATTAAAAAATTACGCCATTGAATACAAACCTGAACACCAAATATGTGCACTTTCTTCTTGAAAAAAACCTTGTAAAAACCAACACAATCCCTTTAAAAACCATAGAATACATTGTCACATTAAAGATAGCGGTTTTTATCAGCTCCATAATGATGTTTTATGGGAGAATTATACAATAAAAGGTCTCAAATAGGTTCGGCATACCAATACAGGGCAGTCCGTTCAATTTAATATACTTTTTTGATGTAACTTGAAGGGAAAAGCATTTATTTATGAAGTGTTCAATAATTTAAGTCATTATCATAAATGTCAGGTTAATAAACTGTTTGTTGGTAGTTGGGAGATTATTGTATGGTTTATTGCTTCATCTACACTATGTTGCCACATTGGCAGTGTTGGTGAATGATGTGAGTAATATCTAGGGCAGTTAAACCCTTCTATTAAGCTGGATGGTGTCGAGGGACTTCATTACTGCAAAACGAAATGTTTTCTGAATACAAATTTAAACCTAACAGTGGGGATGCACATAAGCTCGGAGTCCTACATTTTACAGAAAGTAAGGGACACTTCTTGTTTTGCAATAAAATTGCTTTGGTTCTGGTTAAATTACTGCAAATATAATTATTACTTATTTCGAAACATTTTAAAATCTGTACATCTATGTGTAGTATATGCAAAGGTAAATTTTTATACACATAGGTACATACGTAAGTAAGTAAGTACTTACTTACATAGATATTTTTGAAACAGTGTTATTTATTTAAGAAGTATGTATGTTGTGTATAAGTAGATATATTCTCATATTGCATGTTTATATTTAAATTAGAGAATTGTTTTTGATTTTATGTATATTGTCTTTATCTCTTTTTATCTACTCTCCTTTCGCACGCAGGTTGGAAGAGATTTCTTTAGAAATAAGCGTCACCTTTTTACGTATTTTTATGTTCCTTTCTTCTTATAATATTTAAGTCAATAATTTTTTTATTATATTGTTTTGATTTGTACACTTAGTTATACCTACATTTATTATGTCAGCCTACTTTCCGACCCATATGTTATGGTAGTTTAAGATAACATCTAACTAATATTATACGTGCCAAGTCTGACGAGGAATTCATTCCACAGTCTATCCAACTAATTTAAAGTTTACACAAGCAATAAATTATTTGACACAATGATAGATAATGGCTACAGTTTCAATCATTTGTCATAATTTTATATAGAAAGCATTTAGTAGGTTCTAAAGACGTGTACAGACGTTACTTCTAAATGTAACGCGATCAAAAGGTAACATTAAAAACTTAATAAATTAAACTCTTATCGCATAACATAATCTTGTTGGTTTGTAATTACATAATCTTTTATATAAGTAAGCTAACTACTTGCGTGCGTGTCTGAACTAAACCTATTCACTTTTGACGTAAAGACATAAGGATTAGAACATGATATCAATTATTTCGAACATGTTTTTGAAAGGGACAATGTATTCTGAGTAATTGATATAGTGTTTTTTTTTATTTTAATAAATCTTTTATTTTGGACCAAACACTTGCACCTACACATTTCCAAGCTGCGTGACAGTTTGTCGGCTGAACTGCGTGACAGTTTGTCGGCTGAACTGCGTGACAGTTTGTCGGCTGAACTGCGTGACAGTTTGTCGGCTGAACTGCGTGACAATTTGTCGGCTGAACTGCGTGACAGTTTGTCAGTTGAACTGCGTGACAGTTTGTCGGCTGAACTGCGTGACAGTTTGTCGGCTGAACTGCGTGATAGTTTGTCGGCTGAACTGCGTGACAGTTTGTCGGCTGAACTGCGTGACAGTTTGTCGGCTGAACTGCGTGACAGTTTGGCGGCAGAGTTCTCATACTTATGTCTTTAACAGGGGCTCGTGTCTAAGTAATAAGAGCAACACTGGTCGATCGATCGGGTGAAGCTACGGTTACCGAAGTCGTTTGGTCGTTTCGTGAATTGGTGAACATCTATTTCATTCCGGGATCTGTCACTGCCTCGGAAAGCATGCTAAGCATCAGGACCCTACTTTCATTTGTAGATCTTTGACAGTCGTTACGGGTAGTCAGAACGAAGAAAGTCTGGCAACCAGTCTTATCAAGGGGTATCCTGTTACCAGTTACTGTGGAGATCAGATAGGCAGTCGCTCGACATTCAATAAAAATGCGCTACCTCGCGGGGAATTTAGCTCCGTTTCCCGAACCCCGTCGCGTGGCGCGTTGTGGTGTGTGATCCGCCATAAGTAAGGGAGACGCTCAACAGATGATTATTATTTAGCTTTTAAAATAATACTGTTATAAAATGTCAACCAACACTATTAGATAGTGTTGGTTGACATTTTATAACAGTATTAGTACTACCTATTAGTACTACCTAGACAAAATCAGGAAGAAGAGAGAAGATGCTTCAACTCTTCATTCTAAAAGAAAGGGTGACATAAATTTATTATAAATCAAATTCATGCTCACTACACTACAAATTGTAGTTGTGTTGCTCATCAACAAACAGTCGCCGCGTCTGAACCCGCACTTAACAATCATCTTTTTGTGTCCCGCTTCAATAAAGGAATATAATTGCATTAACAAAGACGTGCCATCAATTCGCTAAATTATCGGCCCAATAAAATTTGAACCACTCGATATATCAGCATTGTTTTTATTCAAGACGATTTAGTGGGTGTAGTGAGGTCTTATTATGGTGTAATGTGACGATGTAGAGAAGTGCAGAAGATACAGAGTGAACTCTTCTCGTGACCAGAGGGCTGGCCTATTTTTAGCCCAAAGAAGCACAATTTCCATCCAACGTGGCAACGCTGCCAGCCTTTTGAGCACTTTTCCCATTGACAACGATGCGGACGAATCTTTTGATGCCCAATGAGCTCTTTCCTTTTTTTGTATTTCGAGTATATACATGTGTTAGCTTGTATATTGTCATTAAGGATTGTTAAAATTAAACGCATATTCATTAACTTACTTACTTTAAGTAATCACAGCCAAAAAGGCCAAAACCAAAGCAATATGGACCCCTGTTCCACCTGAAAGAGTCCCAAAAGGCGGCCATAGACCGCCTTTTGGAACACTTTTTACATAAAACAAATCAATCAGCATGGTCTATTTTCAGCTGTAAGAGTATATAATGAGTTTTTTATCATAGCAGGCTTCGAGGTGGGCCTTCTTTTTCATATTTTTTTACGGCATTTTATCAATGTCACATCTTCAGTAACATTGTATGTCTTTTTTTTATTGAATTGATTTACTGGTAGAATTACAAAGTAATGGCAACATATTATTTCTTGCAAAGCTTTAGATAATGGAAGTATTATCGCACTGCCAGGGTTATGAATGTTGATCCGAATCGCCATTGATGTTAACATTAGCCCCACTTGGGATGACTGACTAATGTATCAGCTGAAATATTGATAACTAGCTGCACCCCGCGGTTTCACCCACATAAGTCTCGATCCCGTAAGAATGTCGAGATAAAAAGTCTATGTGTTAATTATATGTGTTAATCCTGGTTATAGACTATCTGTGTGCCAATTTTCATCAAAATTGGCCCAGCCGTTTGAGCGTGAAGAAGTAAAAAACATACAAACACACACTCACAAACTTTTGCCTTTATAATATTAGTGTGATTCTGATCGTATCCGTATTGCTACATAGTGTAAAGGAACCTACACATATTTTATTACAAAGATAACCGATTTTCCTATTAGACAGGGCGGCATCGACCCGCAAACTGTTAATATAGATTCAGTCGCGCGATTCTGTAACCATCTCACCGTGAAAACTTGGGTGAAGTGAGCGTGGAGTGAGTCGTCAACAGTGTCAGTCCCTAGCATCAGCAGGACTCACAGCTCACTCTAAGCTCACTTCACCTTAGTTATCACGGTGAGATTTTTCCAGAATCGACCGGCTGTACATGATTCTGAACCCCGATGCGTAGAAATTCACCGGTTATTAAAAAACAAAAATGCTAATCCTTACATTTTGACTGCTTAGGTACTTATTGCTTTTCTATGAAACAACTGATAGGTATAGTTTCTGCGTCAATGTCCCTTGCCATCCTGTATATTTTTCTTTTGACTGCTCGGCAGTGATCTCTTGTCAGTATCACTCACAAAACTATATCTCACCATTCCCATAGGTACTGAATAGGAAAAGCAACGAACAAAAACAATCGTTTGAATATACCATAGAAATGTTTAAATCAGCTGCATTTCACCATTCAATAGAAACCTACAAAATGTAGGAATTATGTGAATTAGTACATAGCTAATCTACAAGCGTCCTCATAGCATATAAAGAAATAGTAGATTACGAGTAGCTAGAGATAAGGATTAAAATTACAACCCTGTTATCACAACACATACCCAGTATAGGTACAATAATTAAATTGGCTAGTACATACCGAGACATTAAAAACATACCAAGCGAAAAACACTGAACTGTTGGCCAGGCTATCAGTACACTATCAGACTCAAATATCCGCAATATAATGAGAATGGCGAATTAATACATTATGATCGGCATCCATCGAGTTGTCGCCCGGCGCAATATCCTGCCCCCCGGGACTAGGCCACTAGGGGAACAGCCTCTCATCTGAAAACCAACCTTCATTCTTCCCTTATAGGGTTTATATCACAGCGACAGACTATGTATATCAATTAATACGTACCAAAAAGGTTCGATAAGCGTGTAGGTAGCATGATTAGATACTTTTGAAACTAATAAGGCTGTTTTTTGTTGATGTTGGTAGTTTTTAAGTTGTAAAAACAGTAATTTAAATACTAATTGAAATGTCTGTGATGGTAGGAAAGAAATGAGTAGGAACGATGGGTCGAAATAAGAGGAGCTTTAATAGAGTTTTCTGTGGTAACAGTAAATACCACTAAACACCACTTATTAACAAAAAGATCTTCCAACCGGTCGATTCTGGAAAAATCTCACCTTGATAACTAAGGTGAAGTGAGCTTAGAGTGAGCTGTGAGTCATACTGATGCTAGGGATTGACACTATTGACGACTCACTCCACGCTCACTTCGCCCAAGTTTTACCCGGCTTTTAGTCTGTACTGAAAGCTATATAAATAGAGGCTATTTTTTTTTTGTTTCCTTAAATTTATATCTAAGGAAACCTAAAAAAAAATTAAGTAACAGATTGTCAAACACTCCAAACAGGAGCACAATATCCTCAGAGACCAAGTTCAAATAGTCAACTCATAGGTACTTAGGCCTGTAATTTCTCCAGAACCACACCTTTCAAACTTTAACAACGTCAAATCTGTACCTATGTGGTAGACTTAGGTAGGATTACGATGCTCATACTTTCCATACCAGCCCTTATATCAAGGAGATGTTTTAAGTTTTTAGGTATTTATTTTAACCCTTTATAGGGCAGAAGATCCCGGCTTTTGTGTTAAAAATAAAACACTGGGATATGAAAACTAATATTTATTGAAATTTTTGGAGATACTTTTTTTTTTACTTAAAAATAATTATTGTGTCTACATTTTGAACACTGCCCCTTCTCATGTATGAAAGTGTACAAAACATGGTGCAATGCATACTGGTACTTTGCATTTGACACGCTCTATTTTGCTCTTTTTAGCAAGAGCTGCATTTGTCTAACGTGTCCAATATGTGTGAGCCCCATAAAGGATTTAACCCTTTATGGAGCTCTGTCCTTATATTGCAAAATATACTAATAGTCCTAGTATACGTACTATTCTATACAAAAGGAGGATACTTAAGTACAGTAAAAGAAAATACCGTACGTAAACCAGACAAAACTCTTTCCCCACTCTTACAAAATCGATTTCTACACTCAACTTTCAAACAAAGAAATCTGAATTGTCATTAAAATAAAGCTCGTATCTTCAAGTCAGTCGACGGAGGGTGGACAGCAATCAAGGTTATTGAGTTTGGAGGCCAGCCCTGCAAATCATTTTACTATAATGCGATATGAGGGTGAACAGGGGAGTGAGTGGGACACAAATTGTTTTTTTAAGGTCAATACGAGTTTTGAAAGTTGATTTGGGAGTTTTATAGTGATGTGTTCTTTTGTTTTTGACAGAGTGGAGTTTTTCTTTGGAAAATTAAATGAAGTTTAAGAATTCAAAGTTAACTGGCTGCGTACTTAGGTATATATCATATTAACTAGTCTAGTCTATCGTCGGCAAAAGGAAAGCTACAAAACTGGAGATATTTGTACATCCAGATAAATAGACATCATCTGCCTAGCCTTTTCCCAACTATGTTGGGGTCGGCTTCGTCTAACCGGATGCAGCTGAGTACCAGTATTTTACATGGAGCGACTGCCTATCTGACCTCCACAACCCAGTTACTGGGTAATACGAAACCCCTTGGTAAGATTGGTTGTCAGACTCGGGCTTCTGACGACCCGTATCGACTGTCAAAGATCCACGAATGACAGCCGGGACCAACGGCTTAACGTGCTATCTCGTTTTTTTTTTCGTGCACGGATGGGTCTTGGTATGTAAAGAAGGTGACCCCTCTACGGACCAACCGCGGCAAGCTGTTATTACTTTGCCATAATGTGTTCTTCTTGTATCGTGTCAATTGCAGTTCCTACTTACCAAGTTTGGTTTATCAAGATATTATTTTTCTACTTGACTTTCAGCGGTAGTATTTTAATAATACCTATCTAATTGTAACCACTACTGATAGTGACCTTAGGGCGTTTGTAGCTTCTAAATAGTAAAGGATGTCTTATATCAAGTATCAACTCAATTACAATTCAAAATAATAAGTATCTATTGCAATTCGGTTCGAGAGGTAGACATATAGGGGTTAATTTATTTATTTTACCATTTATTTACACACATATACAAACACACACGAAAAAATCAGAACAGAAAAATAAGTACAAAGGTGATGCTTTAGGGTACTTCATAAAAGATCTCTTCCAGCATACCTGTGATATGAAAAACGATTAGTAAAGTCAAAAATGAATGGTTACACAGTCTCTAATCACTATTTAACTTTAAGCACCGTTTATGAATAATGGGGGATATAATCTGAGATTTTTCTATCAAGTATTATTTTAGACAAAGATCTCATAGTATCTTGGACAATCATAAAGGTTACACTTACTCTAAAAAGTGCTTCATTATTGGCAATCGGACTTTTGTGAAGAATTAACGCTTCTAACTATTCTGATCGACGTACAACACAAAAGCAACGCCACCTTGACACTCATCCACCAATATTGACCGTAACGATAACCCTCCTAATAATTCGCTCCACCACAAATATGCCACAGAACAAGAAAGCAATAAGCAGGACAAATCCCCGAGGTGCGGGGCGTTCGAGTGTCGACGCTAAACGTCGGTGTCTGACACTCGGCTGGCTTGACAAATAGCGGGTAATTGAAAATGGACCCCTGACTGTGGTACAAGTGACGAACTGATTGATAAGGGTGAAAACTGCGGAGACAATATTTTGTAGAGAAAAGAAGAAATAATCTTCCATTTTAAGGGTTCCGTACCAAAATGGTAAAAAGGAACCCTCATGGTGCGACTCAGTCTGTCTGTCTGTCCGTCTGTCACAGCTGGATATCTCAAGAACTACTAATGCTATCAACTTAAAATTTGGAATAGTTTTAGATGACGTTTGCCCAACTATTTTGTAAATAAGAAAGAATTTTTTTTTTATTTCGCAATACGGACTGAAAGGGGGTCTTAAAAATTCGAAGTGGGGCTACTAGGGCATGTGGAGTATTATATGAAAGAGTGCTGTTTCCACATTCTCAAAAATTTCTTTTTTTAGGCCGCATTGTTTTGGACTTTTGATGAAAAATGTAAAAACAATACCATTCCCCCCTTTTCTCCGAAGTTTGCATAGAGAAAAATCTGAAATTATTCTGTGATAAAAATATATGTAAAATTTACAGGAAAAATAAAACGATGTCTATAAACAGCACACTTTAAAAAAAAATTAAATTGAATTATATAATAGTAGGGAACTCTCGGTGCATGAGTCCGACTCGCTCTTGACCGGTTTTTTTTTAGATTTCTCGAGATACGTCTACTAAACAAATGCTGATGAAGTAAAATTAAAGACCAATAAATATTTTGTTATCAGATTCCCGAAACTGTTCCTTAGGAAACGCATTCTATGAGCACTTCTTTCTCCCTAGTAATGGCTCATTTCTGGATTTACAAACGGGTACAACTTGAGCTGCTCAAAGCCGCTGAACATATTATATTTGACACAAATCCTCGAAACCTTATGGAGAACCTCTAAATCATATGCATTGTGGAATGCAACAAATGATTGAGTATTGAGAAGTGTTTCCTTCTGCTTCCATAAGTCAACTCTTGTTGATTTAGAGATCTCCTGGGTTTTTTCAGAGCGGCTGCTCAAGAATTTATTCCGGATAGGAACATAATAGAACTTAGGTTGTTTATACGTAGATATAATTATAAGAATACCTCCTTGGACCTTGAATCAGACTAATTTTCTTTTTTTTATTAGCCGTTAATGTCTCACTGCTGGGCAAAGTCCTCCCTACTCTCTTTCCACCTCTCTGTCCAGAGCTGCCAAGGGCCAATCTTTATGAAAGGAGTCCAGCTCATCGGACTACTTGATCAATGCTAACGATTTTCATTGATTTTCCTGCTTGGGGAAATCTTTTCCTTTCAATTTTCGCTACCGGTATCTCCCGCTATCTCTTCTTCCTTACCCCACAGCTCATCAGCCAAGACCGCCGGGTTCACGAGTGTTGCCAGAAACAACAACATTACGACAGCAACCCGGCAACCTTAGCCTTTTACAACCACGGCTAAATAGCCCCATCGCGGCTAAATGTGGCCCTTCGTCGCGGCTATGTTGTTGTTCGGGGGACTTACGCCTGGCTAAACAAATGACGAGCATTTGGGCATTTTAATGTAATGCCTCTGTTAATGGGGAGTAAGGTTGGGTGAATTAAATCTATAGAGACGTTACCTAATGTCTGGGCTCTTACACAGTTATTAAGAGGTCGAGAAACAAATGAATGACGCTGTTTTTAGAGTGTTAGCTTTTAAGTATCACTAACTGCTGTAACATTAGCTGCATAGAATATAGTACCTACAAACAACGCGTAGGTACAGACGCCAGCACATCAAGCTACTACAATCTGTCATATTTCTTTAATAGATTTTCAACATTATCCCTAAAGCATAAGGTTCAAAGTTGATTGGGAAAATCTGACAGTTTCGGGTAGCTTGATGTGCTGGCGTCTGTACTAGCGCTTATTAAAGCCACATATTTACACGATGTGATTTAACTGCCTGTGGCATGCCATAACTTCAAGCAAAAATAAAAGTGACACCAAGTGTGCGTTGCAAATCATTGGTTGCTTCAATTTGATTGTATGCCGCAAGTAAGAAACTTGCTTCGTGTAAATGGGGATTATTAATATTCTAACCTAGCAGAGGACAGACTGCCACCTGATCAGCTTAACAACAGAAGACAGGAACGTTGAAATGATGGCATAATTCCGTAGACTGCCAGAGAAGATATTTTCAAAACTCTAATACCCTGAGACGGAGATCGAACGGGGATTGCAGATATACGTATGAATTAAGGAGCAACTGTTACATAAAGGGACTGGAGCAGACTGAATGCGGAAGGCGAAGGAGAGGTTGTTGTGGCGCAGCCTGGGAGAGGCCTATGGACTGCGATAGCCTGAGTTGATAGAGTTACTTAAACATTCTTCTTTTATTCTCCTTTCCCGCAGGTTTGTTAAGCCCACTTGCACCATAAATCACTAAACACACTTAGTGCTAAAGGAATTTAAAACAAGGTTCTGCTTCTATCAATCGTTTGAAAATGATAGAGACAGTATTATAGTTAAGATATGTTTAGCTCTGAAGTGGTGCAAGTGGGCCTAAATATGTTATTATTATTTTTACCCTATGTGGTCTCTCTGCAGGGCAAAGACTTCCCTTTCTCCATTCCGCTCCTCTCTGTCTTGAGCTAGTGTGGACCAGTCCTGTCTGTAGGCGTCAAGCTCGTCCCGCCATCATCTCCTGGGTCTACCTCGATGTCTTAAATACATTAAACTCTATTACCCCTTAACTGCATCGTGATGGAAATTTCCATCAACCAATTCAATACCATATTATCGTTTCTACAGACCACGGGGTTCCCCAATTGTTAGAGATATTCCATTCATTTTGTTCCCAGTAGATTCGTTCTGATTACATAAAGATGTAAATTTCCACGAGGCCATTTAGATAAAAAAAAAGTATTTTTATGAATATTTTATTTTAAATATTTTTTCCTTACTGTAGAGCTAATGTTATGTCCAAATAAATTTAATTTGCTTAAAAAGTAAAAATCATGCAATTAAGGGTTAAATCAAATTCTGAGGTAATAATAATCTAACTTGCCAATCCAAACACTCCTTTTAACAAGTCTAACAAAATTCGGTCAAGTTTGCTTAGAAATATTTAAGCAACACATACCGAGACTGGGGTTACAAGCTCGCTTTTCTCCGTAGCCTTAATAGGGTAATCTAAACTCCTGGTATTGTCCATATCGGATACTGTCGGCGTTGTTCAAAGACACATAATTGAGGTTCGTTTATATTTTAGGCGTTATATAAACCTATGTTAGCGGATTATGTACAGTTGGAGATTGGACACATGCAAAATTAGGTATTACCGAGAGTTATTTCTTAGAGGCTGACGTGGAAAGTTTGCATTTAAACACATAGGTAAAGATAGGCAAATTAATTTTAAGTAAATGGACTACCAACTGAAATTGTCCATATATTCAAATCACAATTGTCATTCTGTGACAGTTGTACGGAACGGCTATAATATGGCAAAAGAATAAAGCTTAACAATTTATTTCCCTAACTATACAAATACACCTACACCTAGAATACACCTAGATTTTCTGAATTATTAGACAGAAGCCGTTGGTACCTACATTCATTTTTCGCATTTAAGTTATTAAAATTCCTGTAAAGTGAATGTTCTGTTGTTCATTTTAGATACTCTATCTCAACTGTTGTTCTCGGCATGTCAGCTCAAAACGTTATCATACCTTACTTATAAGTCTTACTAATTCTGTGAATAGGTAATCGGATAGGGTTAGGTACTACGCAGTATAAATTATAATTTAAGTAACCTACGTATTTTCTAATAACATAGCATTCTACGAAGACTTGAGGAGGTGTACCTTTAGTAAACCAACATCAAAATCACATTTCTCCGAAAACTTTTACAACTTTTAGTTACGATTGAGATACGGAATTGAGATACCTACATTCTTTACGGAGAACTACAAAACTTTTTGATAGGATTAAGTAGGTACACATTTTCTTTTATAATATAATATGAACTATGTATCTTCCCCAATGACCACGCGTTATAAACACGCTATTTAGTTGGCAGCGTAAAAGCGGTCAAAGCGATTTATACGTGGCGTGACCACCGGGACAGGACGTGTGGTCAGCGGGCAGCAGGCAGGCATCTTGTATGTGACGCTAACTCATCTTGTGCTTTAGAATAATTCGGGAAAAGGATTGGGAACAGTTGGGAATGGTTTAAGTACCTACGTAAAACTACGTGTCTACGCTATAGCGTAATCAAATAATAATGTTCCCACTGTTAGGACACTGGCCTTCTCTCTGTGAGAGGTAGTGGACCCTTATCCACCACGCGGGCCCAGTGCGGGTTGGTGGATGTCACATGTCTTCAATTTTTTTGTTCTGGACATGCCGGTTTCCTCACGATGTGTCCTTCGCCATTATGAAAGCAGCGTTGGACTAACGAGGCAGCTAGGTATATTCGTCTAGATGGTAAGTCATTATTATTATATTATATATAAGGTTTACTGGGGCAATTAAGATAGAGGCTATATTCCGTTGGATGATCATTTCTACCAAACGCAGTGGTATTTTAATATAGCAATAGCGAAAGGGACGGCGGACGATAAAACGACATCTAATCAATATGTTGCCAATATAAAAATACCACTGCGTTTGGTAAAAATTATCAACCAACGGAATATAGCCACTATCGTAATTGCTCCAGAAAACTCTATTTATTTTGTTCGAGATCCTAAATTCAATTGGGCTTGAAACCCTCGGGCCGTGGGGTCCGAGTGCTCATGGCTTGTTCAATGAAATCTCCAAACGGCTGGTTGTCACTTCCCGTAACCAAGGGCTGGCTTTTACCTTGGCTAGAGGACAAACATTGCCATACAACGCGGCAATGCCACCAGTCTCTTGCGTCATTACCAGTCGACAGCGATGCGGATGAATATTTCGACGCCATATTTTAGTTTGTTAATAGTTTTAGGATATTATATTTTTATTTTTATAGGTTGTTAGTTTGTTTGGTATTAGAAGTCTATCCATTTAATAAACAAACAATGTAATAAATAAATAATTATGAGCTTTTATTGCGCAGTCTTTTGTGAAGTTAATCTTCAGCGGCACCTAGACTGGAATTCATAATAACTTTTTAGGTATAGGTTGTTAGTTTGCTTGGTATTAGAAGTCTATCCATTTAATAAACAAACAATGTAATAAATAAATAATTATGAGCTTTTATTGCGCAGTCTTTTGTGAAGTTAATCTTCAGCGGCACCTAGACTGGAATTCATAATAACTAAGTATTCAATCGTAAACTGCACCAGTGGTAAGAAACAACCCTAGATTATACCTACTTACCGATATTCAAACCGCAACAGTTCCCGGCACTCTTTACCCGCTAATTTATTAATAATTTAAAAAAGAAATTACCTACCACATTACACGTTAAGCTCAAGTTTCTATGCTCGTCACGTGTTACAACTAATTCGCGTGTCACGGACGGACGGACGAACATATTAATCTTAACACCGCCCCCGGATAATTACAGACAGGGTAAAACGCATGTGTTGCAGTTTTTATATCACCGTTGATTGCTACCACTCAATATATATTTTTTATTTAAATATTTAATGTGGTTTTTGTTGTCATTTGGAATTAGTTTGGTAGATTAGTTTTTTTTTATTTTTTTTATTCTGTAGGTAAACAAATGTCAAGAAATATTGATCGATGAACTCGTATCTAAAGTGAAAATTACCAAACTTTGACTTAAACTTTGGCTTAATATAAAGACCTAATCTTTATGAAATCTGGCAGAAAGCAAAAAAAAAAAAAACAACTGTCTACCTATTACGGTTCATGAGACACCTATAACCCTGATGGACAGACGGACGGACAGCGGAGGCTTAGTAATAGGGTCCCGTTGGCACCCTTTTGGTACGGAACCCTAAAAACATAGGACAGAGTCGTTTTAGACGAGAAAATAAAACACAACTGCCATCACCATTTACAATAAGATAGCCAGTAGGTACCAATACTTGCCTAAATGAATATTGAAAAGTATTGGTGTCAATGTACAGAACAAAGAAAAACAAATGGTACCTAGGTAGGTACGTGTATTAACATTTCTGAAGAAAACATATGGAATTTGCGGCAGAGTAACATAAATAAAATTCAATGCTTGTCCAAATAAGTCAAAGTGGTTATTATAGCAAACGTTATTCCTAGCATCATCTGCATCATGTAAGTCCGCCATCTTGATTTTAATGGTCGCCATTATGCATAAAGTGACAGTCGCTAGTCCATTGTCTACGGGAACTACAATACGTCATTTCCGTCGGCTAAACTTAACTTGTGTACGATCACACAATCGATCACTGTAGATATAACTTTGGGACAGTAATAGATTATTTAAGTGTCCTGTATTACAGGGGATAGTAAAACAAACGATTACTTATTACAGCCCGTCGATTCTGTAAAAATTTCACCGTGAAATCATAAGTGAAGTGAGCTTGAAGTGAGCAATGTCAATAGTGTTAATCCCTAATGCCAGCTCACTCCACGCTCACTTCACCCAACTTTTCACGGTGATACGAAACAAACGATAACTTTCCGGGCAGTTTTCATGACGTTAGATTTTACGGTTTGAAGTTGTATGTTACTTTTCGTCAATCTTGTAATGGTTATTGGAAAATCCTCTATCTGGATTTATTACTTTTCCCTGTATGCAGTAGATTTAGATACGGTACCTACGTGTAGTCCAGCTTTTTAAATAGGTAAGTTCTTATTCCAGCATAGAACTAAATGAATTACAGCATTTTTCAAATATTTCTAAGTTTAATAATAAGGTCGGTACCTATATTCCTCGCTGTAAATATTTAAAATATTATATAAAAATAATGGATCCCAATAGAAAAGTTTATTTCAGTACGTACCATGAGAGAGATACCTGCCTACAGATTAAAATTAGTTGAAAAAGTTCTTGACATATCCAAACATACATAATTGGTTCACCTGATATTTAGTCATCTAGTATCTATAGTAATAAAAAGATTACTAATATCACGGAATAATCCATACTTGTAGAGACTGTAGACAAATAAGTAAAACTTTCTTCTTTCTTTTTCAATTTCAAATAAGTAAAACTTTTTAAACACAAACCTATTAATCACTCATCTTTCAACCTTTAAAATCCTCATGACGCCACAATAAAACATTAGAAAGAAAAACTTAACACCAGACATCTGAATAAATCCCAAATCAACATACAAATCTCTAAAATGTTTTGTCACCAAATAAAAATAAACCTTGACTGAATAGAGTTGTCTGGTTGTGTCTAAAGCCAAAACTAAAAAAGTTACGAGCTGTCACTTTGACACCGCCGGCGCCGGGAATCCGATACGGCCGACACGTCAGTAGGCCTAGCCAGTAAATAAATAAATCAATTCATCTAAATGTTGTTTAATTTGAAGGGAAACATCTTTTTGTTACTAATTGCTTGATGATTAATGAGTTCTAACGATTTGTTTGGGTTCAAGAAATCGATAGTAGCTGAAAAACAAACAGTTACCTACAAGTGAACGCGTTACTCGATGTTCTTCACAGCGTAACGTACGCTTACTGAAACAATCGCACTTTTGAAATAGCAGTTTTTTTTTTTAATTTCCTTTGAATTTGAAACTAAAGAAATCTATACCTATGTGATAATTCATATCACCTATCATAAAGAAGAATCTTTTAAAAGTTACCATAAGTCCGTGAGCTTTGAAATGTTTGAATTTGCATCTATCATTCTTGTATATAATTCTTAATTCGACAGCTATGTCAGTATTTATACATCACTTTGTCTCGTTATTTGCAATAGGTGGTTTACAAACGACACTCAAAAAATCAAGTGGCGAAATATTTGCATTTACATACATCCAGACACGAGACACTTCGTACCTACCTACTTACAATACGTTGTCCTAGAACATCAACTATCGACTATTTAAACATTACTCGTCTGTTTCATTAGCCAGCGATACGTCCGTTAATTTGTTTGAGTTGCAATTAACATGTCGGGTCGACGCCCGGCTTTACATTTTGTTGACTAAGCCATAGAAAAAAAAAATATTTAAAAAAACTTAACGGCTGCGTTCATATTTGACAGCTCCTCCGCTTACTGATTCGTTCTTAAGAAACAAGTACCAAAAACTCAATCACTGTATTACGACGTAATAAGGTTGAATTTCGAATTAGGACCGTTAAAATGGCGTTTAATTTAAATTTGTTGGTGAGCAATAATCGGTTGGGCAACGTCAATACAAACTGTTTAATCCATTGTTACGATAATGTTACAATTAATCAGTTGTGAGCTGTTTATAGTTGTTATTTATGTATCACGACTGATGACTGGTTGTGAAATGAAGCCTGTTGCTTAATATATCTATCATTTAACAAGCATTAGCTACACTGTATTTGACATTGAAAAACGTTCTAATGTCAGATGGTAATGATTTGTTCTACGGAAAAACAGGCATACCGGTCGTGATGCAAACTTGGCATCGGGCTTGCCAAATGTATTGGAGATACTTTTATTGAAACTGCTACTTGATCTGCAATTGAGAATTTTCTTGTTTTAACATAAAATATATTCTACACTTGGCAATATTGTAGCTTCCCATTCGTTGAAGAATTTTCGGAATCGAATCAGTAGTTCCGAAGATTAGCTCCTACATACAAACTCACTTCTACCTCATTACAGCTTAGATTTAGATTATTTTAGATTATTAGTTCATACAAATGTAGTACCTACTTATAAAGTTTAATTTAAATGATTCAAAAAATCCTTATAACATTTCCAAGATACAGACAATTACTTATTTAACTGTTTAATCGTCTAATTGCATGAGTCGCTGAAATAGCACTAAGTAGGTACCTACTACGAATCATATTGTCGAAGGTCAGTATATATAGTCAAAGGAACCAGTTCAGTTGCTTATTTTGACTCACAGTTAATGCAGCACCGTATTCGCTTTTGTGACTACTCGCTCTGTAAACGTCCGCCTGGCTTTATGAGGATCCCAAATAAAATGAACTAAGATATGAAGGCTGGTGAGGATAAATACACCTAAAGAATCATCATCATCATTGTTCTGCCTGCCTCCTTATTCCAATTCATTAGAGGTGAGCGTAACATGTCTTTTTCCTCCATATTTCTATCAGTCGTCATCTCGGTAGTCACCCCCTTTCTAGCCATCTTTGACACAGTCCAGCTATCGTTTCTTCGGTCTTCCCCTACTCTTATAGTCATCCACTTTCACATACTCGTACTCCTAAAGAATGTATATTTATATTTTTACTCCCTTACTAATAAATGTTGTATAGCGTCTGTATAGTTACACAACCATTTGTCTTCTTCTTTCGAAAGTCAAATTACTGACGACTGAAAGAGAGAAATCGGTGTATTTATCTGCTATAGGTAATACGTTTAGTAGTAAGGGGGTTAAAGTTTTCAGTATCGGGACATATACAGCTGAAACTGGGTCTCTTCCGTATCTACATTTTCGTATGAATCTGATACATTCGCTTTCATTTAAATAACTATTTATAAGGTAATTATTTATTCAATAAGCACCCTGTCAACCCCACTTCAACAATTAAAATCAAATGCAATTCACACTAATCTCATAAATTCTAATCATCAAGTGCTAGATAGCAGGCACAGTTGCAACCAGCGGCAATAAATTACATGTAAATTACCAACAGTTTTATGCAACTGACACACTTAGATACCATAGACACCAATAAATAATAAGCCGTACTTCTTCTACAAGCGACGTTTTATACAACTCCGGGAACTCAAGAAAAGGGCGCCGCAAAATACCAAATGTGACTGAATTAATATCAGCTTTTAATTAACGACAGATAAATATGTTTTGCGCTTTAAAATATGGTCGTCCCACTTAATTACGTAATTATTTCATCTAATTAAGTGCTAACTGTACGACGTTTACGTACATTTACCCGCTGACACAGACCTGAGCCCAAGTCTAAGCATCCCTACCTCGCAAAAAATATCTTTAATTCAATATTGCCATATATAACTCCCATAAATAAAATGACATTTAAAAACCCGGAAGTTTTTATGCACTTGATTCAATTTCTATCGAGCGTTGTCATTCATGAAATTTTATATTGCCATAAAAGTTATCACTGATTAAGTAATTAAAACATTCTGATGCGATAATTGATCGCTCAGTGTTACCATTTATTGAGCCGTTGTCTATGAATTGTGGAAGGAATTCGAGGTTAATGAATGCCCGCGGCGTGTGTGCATAGTTGCTCTTAAGAGGGGTAGCCATAAATGTCGATAGACGGATAGGGATGCTTGGAAAAAATAGTACGGCGGGTTTTGTATAGCGTCTTTACAACTTGAGCAATTCCCTAAGACTGCGCAACGGCAGGGTCTGTAAAACTGCGCGCGCAGACCTACCTTCCAATATATTTCACTTACCAACTTCTAGTAATAAACCACCAGGTACAAATACAACAAATATTACAGATATTTCGCCAGTACCCAAATCGGACGCTAGGCAGGCAGTAGGTAAATAAAAGGAAACATAAGGAGTCTGAAATTCTTAGCAGTTCAGCTTGAGCAAGCAAAAGGATGAAAAAGGATGCAAGAAACCAGCAAAACAGCCTCGAAAAATTAATTGGTCATACGGTGTTAAGTTGTAAAGAAGTTTATAGAGAGCCGATCACAGAAGATTGGATAGGTTGTTCTATGTGTTCTAAATTGTAGCATGAAAAATGTTTGGCGTATATAGGCCTTGGACAATTTAAAAGTGATTTATAATATAATATAATTTATTTATTTCAGACAATTCTAGTCCATAATTGATTGAGAGTGATTTGTGTGCCTAAAATAAGTTATCTTTATATGCACAGTCTCAAAGATCCCACTGCGCAGACTTACCGTCCAGAGGACTTAAGACTGCGCATTTCCCATTTCTCATATTTTCATGAATTACTCCAAAAATTGTTATGAAATATCTGATTTAATTTATCGTCGACAAATTACATTAATGTGTCTATATGAATGAATAAAGATTATTTTGCTAACTTATTATTTTCGTGACTTATATTCAATTAGTTCTTAAGTGCGCAATCTTAGGGCACCCTACCCTAATACATTATTTCTTTGGAGATCAGGGTACGGTCTTAGAGAATTGCGAAGACGAAATTCCCGAGCACTGCACAGTGACCTCTTTGGGGTGATCCATCGCAGAATTATCAGGATCTAAAGCTATGTCGATGTCATATCATAAAATAAAAGTTGTTTTTCAGTGATTTGGGGTCAACCTAACCCCAAATCACTGAAAAACAACTTTTAAACAAAGCGAAAACAACTTTTTTTTACATCGTACAAAGAACCTAAGTATCTTCTTTTTTCTACTCTAGTCCGCTTAAACAGACAAAGAAGACGGCACATAAGTAGTAGGTACCCAAAACTGTCCATTTTTCTTGAATATGGAACTGTAAAAAATATAAAAATAATATCAAACTGGCTATAGGTATAATGTTCCGTGTCCTCTAAATACTTATTAATATAAGATTTTGCTGATAAGCGTGTTCTTTCCATTAAGTGAGTGGACTTAACGAAGTTTGTCATGAGACATGTGTGTCGCTTAAAGGTTAAATGTTTTACCATATCTAGAGAACAATATACCTATATAGCTCAAACCAGCTGTATGTTTGTAAGTGTTTAGTTAAAAATAATTATCTTGGCCAGAAATTATAAAGTTACACATTCAGAAAAATCAGCTCGATTATAGATCGAAAATTAACTGTAATAATTTATAAATATTATTGCATAACCTTTCGACTTCTGCAAAAAGTTCAATCTAATATATTTTCTAATTTATATTTAATTACTGTCTTATGTGTCATTTTATACGCGTTAATAATGACTAACACACAAGGGATTACTATAGAAAAAAAAAAAAATAGGACGCCTGGCGCGTAGATACAAATAGTGGGTTGCACCTGCGTTTTATCCTTCAGAACATTCAATTACAGTGAAATACGCGGCGCACTATAATATAAAGTTAATTAGCAACAATATAAATTGAGTTGCTCGTTACGAATTACTAAAAATTACACATTATTAATCGATGGTATCAAATGCTAACTTTTTTGTTGGATGCGTTCCTTTTCCCGCTAAAAGGTTTGTCATTCAAATCGAATTAGGAATACGGAGTTCGTTAGAAATCAGTTGTTTAATGACCCACTCGCATAAAAGTTGGAATCGGTAATTGATATCGGTAAGAGCTTGGCTTTGCTGATTAACGACTTTTACACGGTTGAACGAACGAGCTCTTTAGTCAAACATGAAACTTTTGCTTCCATGTAGTAAAAAAAGGTACTCAACTGCTCATTAAGTTTACCTTTTTTTCCTCATTATGGGACAATGAAGAAACTTTCGCCCTATTATTTGATATTCCGTGTAATTATTAGCACAGGGCAAAATATCAACTGTACAGACGGCAGCACATCAAGCTACGACAATCTGTCAAATTTCTTTAATAGATTTTCAACTTTATCGCTGAAGTATTAGGTTCAAAGTTTATTGGGAAAATTTGACAGTTTCGGGTAGCTTGATGTGCTGGCGTCTATACAAGTCAATACTTCTGGAAATTGGTATAGGTATCCATATTCTGAGGGAATTGAAACAGACAGGTTATATGCTATGCATTATTTAAACAATTTCTTAATAAGTTCAAATGAATAGGTACCTAAGATGTGTGATGGCTTAAGACAAATTGGGTAGAGTTGCCATTCTTCTCTCTCGTCTAATAATAATAAGCAAAAAATCTTTGTAGATATTTGTTCAAAGGCTGCTGAATGGGCCTTAAAGGTCAATTTAGTGATATAAAATAATACAAAGATGAATTGTTTACGAATATAATTTTATTAACAATTTTAATTTAATGACTGTAATGTAAGTCGATATCATATTTACAATTTGCATTTTTGTTTAGTCATATAATACATTTTTACAAAGTTCTCTCGTTGAGTCTACCGCTAACTAACCTATCGCCTCTCGCGTTCCGTTTGCGCGAGAAATTCACAAAAAAATACAACCGTAAAATGTTGCAAGTTTAAAAATGTAAAAAACGGTAGTTTTCGCTATACGCGTAGTGATAATGGTAGAAATGCTGTAGGAGAGTGTTTAGAAAAACATACAATTAACAGAACACCTGTCTTGATTTACTTGAGTATCCGATTCAAATCCTATTCATTTATTGGAAACTAATAGGTTGGTTTGCAATTTATTATTTTTACCTGCTCTGATTATTTAAATAGGTTTTCTCATGGAGCGAGTTCGTCCATAGAAAAGATTATTTACATTACAATATTTTACGAAAGGTACATTATTTTCGTTTCAATGCAAGTCCCACGTTTTAAATAAATGTTAAATGGACCGAAACAATACGTATTTACAAAATAATAGCATAATAATTTAAAGCACAAGCTTTTGAGTCGTTAATTGAAGAATTTAGCAGAGTTGTGGGACAACAAGTTACACGAACCGATCCAAAACATTATGTTAATGTATTTTACGTTGAAGACAGATGCTTTTAACAATTACTAATGGGCTGAACTATGAATAGTTTCGAACATTTGTGGCTGTTTTATTACCTAATTTGCTATAAACTTATTTATATTAAATTAATAACTTGATCTTGGTCAAAGTGCATCGTACAAACTTTTTCCCCAATTCAGCCTTTTAAAGTTTGGTGGGATGACGAAAAAGATGACGTCCAAGTGTCATCTTATAAAATGCAAAACTATTACAGAGACAAATGAAACTAAAATATTAAAAATGTAATGAAATAGTTAAAATAGTCTAAATTAATTTAGGTAACGTCGCACCGCACATCATTATGAAACATTTTTACAACACCAGTTATTTTTATTGTCAGTCACTTCATATCAACATTGACCATAGATACTGTTATTTTTTTTCTCGATTTAAAAATCAGGTCGCAATAAATCTGTATTCGATTACAAGCGAACGTGACTGTTGTTACATTCTTTTGCCCATTTAGCATAGATACGATGTATAACAAAGGTTTGATTGACATTATGACAGCTCAACAATGCCTAAGTGCAATTAATGGCGCAATTTTATTGCAACATTCACTTCTACCAAATCTAACATAGACCTACTTGTGGGTTCGTTTAGACAGTTTTGATTTCAGAATTAGTTACAGCACTTAAGTTTTGATTCTAGGAAAGAAAGAAATTCTGACTACGCAGGAATTATATTTTTTTTTTTTTTTGTGAATTGGTGGCACCGAGTGATGACGTATGGTTTGCCTACAACAAATAATGCTGACAGCGGTCATTGCTTAAATTTTTGACCTTACTAGCATCGATAAGTTTTGAAACAGACTAGATTTAGCCAAAGACAGTGCTATCATTACCTTTGAAATTAAAAAGAGATACCTTCCACTAAAGAGACTTAGGTGTTTCAAAATAATCATATTTATCCGTAATAAAGATTAGCTTGTATCTAAAGTAAATTGCCCAATGTTGATGTCTTTTTCTTTGTTTGGCCTATTAGAAAACTAAGCGCCGATTATTCAATTGTCAAATAGCTTTTATCTTATAAATAAATAAGGTGGTTTGACATATTTTCTATACCTACAAAAGCTGTCATATTTATTCCTCGAATAAAAGTTACATGACCGATGAAAAATCAGACCTACAAGTAATATTTAGAATCAAATTCTGTTGGATTCCTACAAAATTGTCACGATCATCTTTCTTTTCCCACAAAAATCAAACTTAGCCATCGATATTCGTGAATTTCACCTACAAACGTGTTCTAATATTCCTCACACACGGTCAAGCATAGTTCACAAGTAACTGAATATCAATCATCATCGTCTAAAGATTTATTACCGATATTATAACACGGACTGACATCTGAATGCAACCAATGATGGATTAAGGACCTCAGACAGGTTGAAATGATACTTGGTTATTGGAAATCGCTAAAACAAAGGGATATTCACAAAGTTATTGATTTATTTATCAATTTTTATGTGGGAGAAGACAATATTTGTAATCCCATAAGAGCTAAAAAAGGTCGATTAGGGAAAATTTATTACAGTGGTATGGACTATTCGACGCATTATGACTGAACAATTCTGATACCTAATTAAGACTTTCAAATAAAATGTATTTTTGGAGACAAATCATAAACATAGAAGTATTGAATGGAAAAAGAAAATTAAATAATTACTTAACACTTGGCTTATCTATCAGAAAAAAATATTGGTAAACTAAAATCCGTATAACTTGATAAAAGATAAGTGATAATTATAGTCTTATAAATAAGCCCAAAATCATTTTACCAGTGTCAATTATTTTATTTTCTGACAAATATAATATCATCAAGATATATAGGTACTTATTTGTCGAAAACCTACCGAAAAATGGGAACACAACAATCATTAGGAAATTGGTTTTGTATAAGTAACTTATATTTTAAAACTTTTTATAGAATCCCTGTATTTTTTTATTAATTAATTTAGGTATATAAACTTTTATAGATCCCTGTAAAAATAATTCAAGTTTTTTTTATGAATATACTTAGGCAAACATAGACAAGAAATTAAAAAAAAAACGCTCAGATTAAAAACCACAGCAATGGGGGAAATATTTTTATGGCAAGAAAAAAATATCCTGAAGGTAAAACGCAATGTTCATAATAAAATGTGACAGACCTTTGTCAAAAAGGCTAAGCAAAACCCCATCACTAATTTTGGCGTTGAGAAAACAAGAGAAAAAAAAAAAAGGATGAAGAGTGAATTTGCATCTCTTGCTTTTATAGGCTAAAACAGTTCACTCAGGCGAAATCAGTAGCATATTAGGTAACTTTAGCAAAATGATCTAATATCCCCAGGGTAAATGAAATATTGAATGTGCCCCAAAAAATAAATAAAGTATGCTTCTAATATTATCGTAGCAATTTTTTTGAGTTAGGTATGCTGAAATTCCTCGAGATTTATTGCAACCGAATAACGCTTAATTGTTTCTCTATGGAACTTGAATTAAATGCAAAAAAAAAGAAACAGAATACCATGTTGTGACTTGGCAAAACAAAAAAAAATTAAAAAAATTAGGTGACAGTACCTACTAATTATTTTTAATTTTTTTTTTTAAATATACCTACGGGCGATTTAAAAATGATCTTGATACTTTAATATTTTAAATAAATATTATTTTATTTGTCATTTTAAAGATTTTGATTTTGGTTTTACGGTTCAACTTTTATTTGCTAAGACAAATGCACTAGGTATTGCCGTTCTCGTTAGGCCTAGGGTAAACTCGTTAGAGATGGCCATAGTTTTATCTAGGCAAAATAAAAAAAACAATCAGTGTTGTTACAATCAGTCTTTTATTCTTATCATAATTAACAGTAATTAGTCTTACAAAAATCAACGACAAATATTTTTTTATAATTCAAAAACGCAATAAAAAACCATTTATAAAAAAATATAGAATTGGCCATCTCTCCCGGGGCTTCAGGGTGAGTTGGCCGTAGCTATATGGGATAGATGACCAGTACTTGACTTGCCTTTTCCCTTTCCCTTACCCTGAAATTCAACTTGTTTAGCCCCCTTTTTCTTCTTTTGTCCACATTTGGAGCACATATCATCAAATTCGGTACAGTTTTCATGTACCCATCTTTCACAAATAAGGCACTGGAGCCAATCTTCCACAAGATGAGTCTTATAATAATTTTCTCCACATCCAGCACAGTTATCTGCTTCGTTCTCTTTATCTTCTTCATCTGATGTATCACACAATACTGGCTCACTGAGATCAGAACTGCTCTCGCTAATACGCCTTACAGCTTTACGTTTTCTAATCCTATTTGTATCAGTCTTCTTATCTTTGGGTGTAACCAATTTTTTTTCTTGCTTAACTTTACGCCTATTTTCTCTCAAATTCTTTTCGTTTTCTTTATCCTTTCTTAATGCTATGTGCTCTTCTGAAGTCAATAGTTTGCCAACCTGTTTGCTACGTTTACGAAGTTCCATTATTTTTTGAGGAATAGGGGATATGTCTTTTAAAATTCGCGAAGGCGTCCATTGATCAGCAGATGTTCCTGGTATTGCTAATGGTTCATTTTCACCTGTTTCTCTTTGATTTGATGGAGTGATGGAAGTTACACTTGTAGAAACAGGTAAACTTGAATGAATGTTAGTCACTCCAAGGTCACTAATGAATGCATAATCAGGTATTGCTGCTGGATTAAATGGGAACACTCCACATGCTCTAAATCCAGAAATAGCGTTTTCGGCTGTGGCTGCCTTACCCCATGCTTTATTTAATAATGACCCAAATGAGAGTCTTGTGATTCGACGACCTGGATTTTGGTTTATCCAAAGCCGGCACTGTTCATAAAAGTGATGTTTCAGGGATTTAAAAACTGCCCTATCAAGAGGCTGTAAAAAATGAGACGTATGGCTCGGCATAGACAAAAGAATGATCTCATTTTCATTGGCATATTCAAGCATTTCTACTGAATTACAGTGCGTGGAGTGACCATCAAGCAATAATAAAACTTTTCCCTGCGGCTTTCTAGGCATAAAATGTATTTTGAGCCATTCTAAAAATATTGCTGATGTGATATAAGCAGATTTTTCAGACATGAAAATACGAGATCCTGGAGGCATTCCATCATCATATTCACTTTTTTTATTCTTACCTTTCATAATACACGCCGGTGGTAAAAAAGTGCCCTCAGCATTGCAACATGCTATGATTGTAATGGTTTCACCCTTTTCAGTTGACGTTGTCGTGGATACAGCTTTAGTACCCTTTGCCGCGAGTACATGTCCAGGGCGATTGTTCAACTGTAGGCCTGATTCATCCATATTGAACACACAATTAGGTTTTGTCATCAAATCATTGTCTATGAGAATTTTTTCTAACAAATCAAAGTAAGCACTAACCTCCACTCTGTTCATACCTTGACAACGGGCTACTGAAACTCCTTCAGACTTTCTCAAAACAATATCTGGGTGTCTGCGTAAAAACATCTGCAGCCAATCATAGCCAGCCTTTTCCTCTGATTTATTGAATTTATGTTTGATGTTTAATTGCTCAGCAAACTGAAAGGCAATCACTCTTACATCACTGATTGTCAAAGGGAATCCTTTTTCTTGCATCGTTTTAATATGATCAGCAAGTTTTTTTTCATTTTGGTCTCCAAGCATAGAGGTAGGTCCCATTGGCCCCTTTTTGTCGTTGTTTGTCTTGTACCTTCTTTCAAGTGTTTTACGAGGTATGCCGTAGATAATTGCTGCTCTGTACACTGATAATTCTCCATTTTTGATGGAATTTATAGCAGCTTTTAGTGAGTCTTCACTCCAACAACCACGAGTGGCTATGGCTTTTCTCTGATATTTATTCGGCATCTATAAGAAAACAGATAACGCATTAATATCACTTCAAATAACAAAAGTGAATATGGCTGTCTCAACCTGAATTTATGTGGCCATCTCTCCTTTTTGTACGGGTGAGATGGCCATATCAAATTTTAGATTTAGTTACACATTACCGGCCGCCATTTTGAGGTTAGAATAGACGATAACATCTATCAAACAAAATAAACTAAGCAAACATTAAAAGAATGCAATAAAAAGTAGAACTACACGATAGTATGTGACCACACTATGAAATTTTTGCAATACCCTGTAAAATTAAAGTTAATTTACTTACTTTTTAACATAAATACGCGCAGCAACTTCGTCGCACTCTGTTCCCGAGCGTTGCTCGCGGCGTACTAACTGCATTGTAACGCCATCTAGCTATGCAAGTCAAAAATAATTCGATTGGTCATCTCTCCCGTGTGGCCATCTCTAACGAATTTACCCTATAT
>OX451394.1:2005348-2054490 GCA_949629135.1 Eremobia ochroleuca | reverse complement strand
GAAAGCCTTCCGAGTGTATTAAGTTATTGAACGGCAAACCACACCCCACTGTAACGGTACACAGGTGGCCTCCCCCCACACCCCCACCCCCCACAGCCCACCCCCAGCGCTGGGGAGGGCAAGCCCACGCACATTACGTATTGTCATCGTGTCGCCTTTTTATCTACCGCTATTAATATTATTCCGATTTTTTTCTGTTTTGTTTTCGAATCTTTTATCACGTTTGTTATTTTTGCAGCGTGTGCAGAAGTTGTGGTTGAAGTGCCCACTTATATGACATGACACGAGGCCTTTATGTATAAATTTTAATATCATCATCACGAAAATAGAATTGGCAATTTCGAGAGCTGAGATTTTTTACTTAACTACTCCAAAATAGGCACCTAAATTAAGGAGCACAAGGTGCCTAACGGATTTGTTTTTATTTCTATACCTGCCTAATAATATCTTTGTATTGTAGGCATGGTTTGTCCACAGTAAAACTTACGTACGAACATTCGTAACGCCTACGACTCGTAGCTATGAGTACTCGTATGTAGATCGTTGAGTTCCGTCGGCGACGGCTCGGTAACGTTTGTACATACTGTTGATCATGCACTTGCTAATGTTGAAAGGCTTTTTACTAGTGTTCCTACATTTAAAACATGTCTTTTAAAGATAGTAGGTAGATTTTTTAAATAAGAATATAGATACCTATTGCTTTTATTACGTATGTGTGTCTGTGTTTCGGCATAAATACATGGAGAGAAAATTCTTAGAAAAATTACCGTGCTCGTCACTATAAAGTGATTGCAAGTGACATCTACAGAAAATTTTCGAAGGGAGATTGGGAAAAATTCACTATGACTCCAATAAATTTTACTGTGCAGCATAGAAATTTTTACCATGCTAGCATGATAATTTTTCCATTACCACTCAAATGCACTCAGATTATGAGACAGCACAGTAATTTTTCTAAGATGTTTCTCTCCGTGTAGATGTACCTACCTAGATTCTACATTTAGACAGTTCTCTTTAAAACTTATTCTATCAGAGACAGCAACTCGACTTCGTTATTATTTATATCACTGCTCTTCTTGTAACAACTACGTATATCCACTTTAATAATGCGCTTCATCGGGGTCTCTAAAGCTATGTTTCTTCTTTCTATAATTTCTCTCTTTCTTCTGAGTTTGCTGATAAGTTAAGAACAAGCGTCAAAGAATTGCTGTCACGAGCCTTTTTGTTCTCTCCTCAAAAAAACCTTTTTTTTTTCATATACAGTGTGCTCTATTTTCGCAGCTATCTAGACGAACGTACCTATCCGGGTCACTTAGCAGGGCGTCCGGTATCCATACAGCCTCGGCCGGCAGATGGCAGCGGTGACCGTTATCTGTGCCCATATCTTTTTTATTTTTATAATCTGCTTCGTTATCTGGACTGAAGGAAAACTTAAATGTAAGTAGATCAGTTGTTTTAAGACAATATTTTTCCATGTTCTCGACGTTTGTAAAAATTGTGCAGGACCATACAAAAAAAATATTTCAGGGATATTTAACTGTGGAGTACCTAGTATTTTTTTTTTACTTTTACTGACATAGATAGGTAAGTAAGGGGCGCGTGGCTAAATAATAACAGCTACACAGGTCGGTCGATCAGGTTGGTCTGTGGATGGGTAACCATCTTTACATACCGAGACCCCTCCGTGCCTCGGAAAGCACGTTAAGCCGTCGGTCCCGGCTGTCATTCGTAGATCTTTGACAGCCGTTACGGGTAGTCAGAAGCCCGAAAGTCCCAGTCTTACCTAAGGGTATCGTATTACCCAGTACCTAACTAGGTTGTGGAGGTCAGATAGGCAGTCGCTCTATGTAAAATACTGGTATTCAGCTGCATCCGGTTATACTGGAAGCCGACCCCAACATAGTCGGGAAAAGGCTGGGCAGATGATGATGAGATAGGTAAGTAAATAGGCAACACGCTTACCTAATTTCAACACTGCTAACACGTCAATTATTGAGGACTTCAAATCGTAGAAGAATTTCATGTCTAAGCGTAACGAAGTTCCATTTTCATCAGGATCAGACGATCTATTCTGTAAAAATCCCATCGTGAAAACTTATGTGAAATGAGCTTAAAGTGAGCTGTCAATAGCGTCAATATCTTGCATCACGTGGAATGACAGCTCACTTGAATCTCTCTTCACCTAAGTTTTCACGGTGATATTTTTTTACAGAATAGCACCGCTGATCGAGAAAATATATCCAACCCTTGTTTTTTATAATACCTAAGTATAGTTATATGTACAGACGCCAGCACATCAAGCTACTACAATCTGTCAAATTTCTTTAATAGATTTTAAACTTTATCGCTAAAGCATTAGGTTCAAGATTGATTGGGAAAATTTGACAGTTTCGTGTAGCTTGATGTGCTGGCGTCTATACTTAAAAAAAAACATTTTGGAGATGTTATAGTGAAAAAATTGTAGGTATACCTCATCTTAAAGCTGTCACGTTAATCCCCCGTTCCGTAAGACCAAATTTACCGCCACTAGCGACAATGGGAACAACTCTGCTGACCCTTCGAGGCGCCAGCCGTGACGAATGGTAATATTAATGTATTTATACAATTTTAATTTGTTTCTTACAAATGGCCTGAGGAGTGGTTTATAGTTTTTGCTGTAATTTATTGTAATCACCATTTTTGGTGATACCTATGCAATCCAAATCTACAATAACTGCAAACGGTCTAACCGTCATTGACCTGAATTGCGTATCCTTAACTGTGGACTTAAATATCATGATGAAATGGTGTTCTTTGAAGATTTGTTCTATCTAACTAGCTACACCTAAACAGAAGTGAAAGAAATTGACTAAGTACAGACGCCAGCACATCAAGCTACCCGATACTGACAATTTTTCCCAATCAACTTTGAACCTAATACTTGCTATTTTGTACCTAATTAATAGGCAAGGTAGGGTACATTTTCAGTGGTAGGTAGTTAGTCATATTTTGAAAAGTAAAAATTCAAATAAAACCTCTTTCCTTGACAATTAACATTGCAACAGCAACACGTAATGCCAACAACAGTTAGGTACCTAATTCGCCAACAATTTGCATTTTTGTGCCGTCCGCGTCTACTCCGGATCGCGGGCTTTCCGCAGTTAACAGTTAACAGCGCGTTAATCCGCTTACGAACGAGGATTTATTAAACCTAAGAACTTACTTATGTACTCGTTTAGATTTGTCAAATAAAACTTACTGCATAAGTCAAGTTATTAGTCAATTTTCAGGCTAATAAATAAGATCGCTCTTAGCGATAAGACCGCCCATTGTCACCCTTTGTAAAATTTCTATATTTTTGTCTGTAATTTATACGGCGTAAATAATAAAGAGTAGATACCTATTGTATTCTATTCTATTCTAATTTCAAATGTCATAATTGTAGTTTTAATCTAGATTCATACTATAATTTGGGCCGGATGGCTCATGTTGTATTAACTATTAGATACTAAGTACAAAACCACAAGCACGTACGTAAGATTTGTTTATTATTTGGTCCTAATATTTATTTATACCCTCTCTATTTAAGTAGATTGAAAAAGCTCCGAGACTGTTATTTTAGCCTCTCCTTTTTCCAGAAAATTGCAGATGAAGGAGAAAAAATGGAAGAAGCACAATTCGGGCTACAAGGATTGTACAAAACATGGCGTCCTGAAGTTGCAGCTCATTTTCCCCGGTTTTGTTCCGTTTAATTACGCTGCTACGCTTTTAAAAGTAAATATAGGTGGTGTTGGTGGTAGTTTCTTAGAATAAGTATCGCTTTTGGAGATAAGGGAAATACATACGTACACCTTGTATTGTCATCTGACATTATAATCTTGAGGCCATTTCGGCATTATAATCTTTGTTTTCTGTTTTTGTAGTTTTAAGGTGTATTTATTTTCCTGTAATGCCAATAAATGCATTTTTCTTTCTTTCTAAGGCCGCACATAGTGTCACCCTACATAATACATTCATATCTGTAACTAGCTTCTGTCCGTGACTGCGTCCGCGTCAAAGGAGATGGAAAAAGGTGGCCTAAATGCACCTAATAACTCAAGATATGCCGGTCGATTCTGTAAAAATCTCACCTTAAAATCATAAGTGAAGTGAGCTCTTAATAGTGTTAATCCCTAGCGAATGACAGCTCACTCCACGCTCACTTCATACAAGCTTTCACGGTGAGATGGTTACAGAATCGCACGGATGATCTAAAAAATTAGTCATGTTCTTTTTATCTTAGAATATGAAAAAAAAAATCACCTCACTTCTCAATCTGGAAGCGGAGAAATATGAGAAAGATAGTTTTCGTGAGATTATCAATTGAGTAATCGATTACACAGTTACGAAAATAAAACGTTTGCACTAAATAATTAACTCAAAGTAATTAAATGCACTATACCTATACTTACATTACAGTCATATTTCAATAAATAAAATATCAGTTAATTACTGAAGAACCAATATTATATACTGATTATCGATGTCATATCGATTAAAATCAGTCCTATTTTTAGTCTATTTATGTCACTAGCATGACAGCTGACTGGCATTGACTCTAGACATAGACAGTTGCCGACTGCTATGTTGTTGCGGTTACGACTGCCGATGCGTTTTGAGTACTTTCCTTTTCATATGATTTTTCAAACATTTTCTACTAAATATAATAACTATTAGTGCTAAAGAACATATTTTGTACTTCAGGAATCAGCTGTTAGTTAAAGATTGTAACATAACCTCACTATTACTTAATCTCTTATATCTCTGTTTTCAGATTGACAAAATCCGCAGAATTTTCAGTGAAAGATTGATAATATACAACGTGTAACGTTAAATGCGCAAAACCTCAGACACCCCATCTGATTTTTAATTCAATTGACCTATTTCACAGAGAAAATAACTTATTAAAAAAATTTTAAAGGTTTTATGTGGTGTTTTATTTTTACTGGCCATTCTGATCGTTTCTTGCGTCTGCGACGACGCGTTATCGAAGGAGGAGTCGTCACCGGGCCGCTGCGCCGCGCTGACAGCGCGTTGCTTTGTTGATTTTTTGAAAAATGTGACTATATTAAAAAGTGGTTCAATTAATTCTGCTCGTTATTCTGATCAAACTATTTTCAGGTTTTGCGCATTTAACGTTACACGTTGTATAAGCTATTAATTGACACCACTTTCATCTTTTTACATCCAGGCCCAAAATTGTATGTAATCGTTTCAGTCTCCTTTCTTCTCCCCCTCCCACCGCGTCGCATCGCATCGCCTGCCCGCACTGTCACTACGTTTTCTTTTAGCGTTCTTTTTGACTTTATTTCGTCTTGCTCAGCTCCTGAGAGTCCTAGCGCGTTGCTACAACTAGCTAGTTACCCTTAGGCTTCCTCAAGAACTAGGCTATATCAAATGCACAAAGAATTTTTCAAATCCAGCTGGTAGGTGTTCAAACTAACAAACTTTTCAACTTTATTATGTAGGTAGGTATACCTACCTATTATTAATTTGTGTCGATAAAGAGTATTTTATTCAGGTCAGTCCTATTTATTATAATAAACCATTTATTATGTCTACCTTTCCGCTATTAAACCAATATGTTGAGTCAAAAAGGTCATACGTTTGACCTGGCTCTAAAAGTGTGTCCTACTGATATATCTCTTAAATTATCTACCTACATAGATGACATATTAGTATTTATGAAACTCATTACTTATAAAAAACACATCCATTTTATTATCTTCATACTTACGGAATTTTTGTAACAGTGTCTGTCTGTATTTATTTATTAGATATACCTATCTATGAAAAAGGCCTTGCAGCTCTGTTTGCGCGTAATGTTTTAATTTCTGCGGAAATAGGACACTATTTAAAAAAAAATGCCCACGAAAATTGGTTTGGAAGTTTTCAATGTTGAAAGAACAGATCCAAAATCTATATTTTGGATCTGTTCTTTACCACGTACGAACTAGAAATAAATATCCATTTCTGTAAAAAAAAAAAAATACCAAGATAGCTACTTGAACAGCTATACTTAAAAAATCATTTACAACTCAATCAACTCCTACGCAAGTCGCGTTCGAAAACAGAAATATTTATTTTTAACTAGCGACCCGCCCATGCTTCGCACGGGTGCAATGGCGATGTTTAAAAAACGAGTTTTCTGAGTTAAATATTAATGTTTTTATACATTTAAACCTTTCGTAATGAATTCTTTAAATGCTTGTGAAAACCGCATCAAAATACATTGCGTAGTTTAAAAGAACAACGGTCAAACAGTCACACAGACCGACACGAAAAATGACTTTGTTTTATTATACCTAAGATATCTGTGTAGGTATAGGCGAATGATTGCGTCATGCCCTGAGCGATATTGGGCAGCCGACGTTTGATGTCCACAGTTCGATGCCCGAGCGAGTTACAATGTGTTTTTGTAACATTATACGCTAAATGTATCGTTACATTTAAATGTTACAGGAATATCTTGGTGGTAAAGTAACCCTGGCTTGTGGCCAAATTGGAAGTCACCCTTTTGAAAGCAGTTGTATTTGTAAGTAAGACATATTTTGCTACATTTATTTATTTAAGCGTTTCGCATATAAAGGCGGATTTATTGCCTTTTCTTTACCAGTCAACCAAGGATGTTGAAGAGATTAGATGAAATGTGCTTTCTTTGAGAGGAGCAATGTTTAAAAAATAAAAACTATTCTAACTAGGTACACAAATAAATAAATTATCTACATATTTCTATCCAACAAAACTAAATAAATCTTTAAATGTTACGTAGGAGGTTCTCATCCCATTATCTGTAATGATGATATTAGTTTTTCTAAACTTAGAAGGAAAAAAGATTTGATTTTTTTGTATGTTACGCTCTCACGCTAAAACGGCAGACGAATTTGTATGAAATTTGGCACATGGGTAGACCTGAAGAAGGCTACTTTTCATCCTGGATGGCAGACGAATGTCACGGGCAACAGCTAGGCCTATAAATATCTAACTCATGTCGTGAGCTGAAGGTTTTAAAAATAATAATAAATGATTCATTTGTTTCAGGAATAATATACCTACTCACAAAGTTACACATAATTAAATCCATGAAACTGGTCCGAAGTAAAGCTTAAAACGGAAATAGGTATGGCTCAAATTGCTAATTGGCTTAATGAAAACCTCCTTACGTTGAACGCAACCAAAACCAACTATATGTGTTTTACAATTAGAAACCGCTCACAACCAGATCAAGATTTAAATATAAAAATACATTCTTGTAAACGAACCATGAATTATGCCTGTACATGTCCTATAATTAATAAAGTAACACAGACCAAATATTTAGGTGTCATAATTGACCAACATTTAAGTTGGTACTCCCACCTTGAACATGTTGCTGATAGAATACGTAAATTGGGATGGATATTTAAATCATTAAGATACGTGACCCCTGCAAGTATAGCCACAAATGTGGGCGCAAAGAGAAATCTTCTAAATGAAATCTACACAGCCTTTGCACAATCTGTGATAGTCTACTGTATACCTGTGTGGGGTGGGGCAGCGAAATCAAAATTTATAGACGTAGAACGAGCGCAAAGAGGTCTGATAAAAATAATGTACTTTAAGAAACGGAGATTCCCTACTGAAAGTCTATATGAGATTAGCGGCCTGCTATCTGTTAGGAAATTGTATATCTGTGCCTCGATCTTAAAAAAGCATAAGACACTTAAATATGATAAAAATATAATGTTAAAGAGAAGAAAGGATATTATTGCTCAAGTGCCACAATCCAAAACCAATTTTGCTGCTACACAATATAATACTCAATCAGCACGGTTATATAATAAAATTAATAAAGACATATACATTTACACTGAACATCTTCATAAAGGTAAGAAAATGCTAATAGAATGGTTAAAATCACGCACCTATACAGATATTGAATTATTGTTACAATAATTGGAAATTAGTTAACTGGCACCGCCACATCCACACGCACATCCTATCATACACACATCCACACCAACCACACACACACACCCCAAACACATCACACACCACACACACTCGGCACACTAAACACATCCCTCACGCATCACACACTCCGCACACCCAACACACCCACATTAATGTTTATAAGTGTAATTCAAGAAAATTAAAATATAATAATTTTGTTAATAATTTTGTAAGTTGTACACACAACCAAAGCTATGGAAGTGCGGAGTCTCCTAACACAGGCGTCATCATGCTTAAAAGGAGGCTCCAATCATAAACTAATGTAAACTAGTTGGTACAGAAATAAACATTTTGTATTTTGTATTTTTGTATTTTTTGAAAAAAAAAAATACCTACTAAAGTTTTTCCTGAATCAAGTTTACTTCTTTTACGTACTTTTGGCTCCTGAAATACAGGTACTCTAACCTAGCTCTAGAGCCAGGGCCTCATTTTTTTTCTGTAACCTGTTTTTATGGCAATAAAGAAATTTATTATTATATTTATTCTTTAGCCATTCAAGTGAATCAAGATTTTTTATACCTGTGGCTTCTGCTGTCTGAGGTTGAGGTTATCCAGAATACATGACATTGTTTCAAGGATACCAGAAAGTTTTCCGTCGGCAAAATTTTCTGAAAACTTCTCTCCCAAAATCATACAACATTTTGATCACATTTTTAAATGAAAACGATTTAAAATTTTAACTGGTGGTGGTTTTATATAAGTTTGTAAATTAGAATGCATGTTTTTTACTAACCCTGGTTTTTCGTCCTTGCAGTTATTAACATATATAACTACCAGAGAGTACAAAGTTCGACGGCCCGCCACTGCGCCGCCGTCTCGATGTGACGCTGGCAGAATAAAGAAAAAAAAATCGCTGGAAGGTCAGCAGACCCTGCTGCCAACCTTACTGACTGTCTAATGATTTTCTCAAAGGCATAAGATACTCCTATTACTCGTACCGACACGAGAGGCGAATGTATATCCTAATATTTAGTTGCTAAGAGGGTGTCGGAGGGTTGTTGATCGTAATCCTTGTAAATGGAGTTCAGAAGCACCCCTTGATTGAAAAGTTTCGCACTCAAAATTTTAGATACAAGGTAGACTTTGTATACCTACGTGCGGTTATTTATTTATTAAAACTTTTGCTTTTTTTTTTTGCTTTTTGGTTTTAAGGGAGGTATAAGAATGGTAGATAGGTGTTTTGTTTGTTTGTTTGTCGATGCAACCAGTCTTACCAAATTACTCAGTAACTTGGTTGTGGAGGTCAGATAGGCAGTCGCTCCATGTAAAAAAAATACTGCTATTCAGTTGCAGCTGGTCAGACTGGAAGCTCAACCCAAAATAGTTGAGAAAGGGCGAGGCTGACGACGCAATAAGATGTTTTAGAGCTGAGGCCTTCGACAAGTGGCAATAGCTTCCCAAGCATTTAGTATTTCTGCAACGACAAGTTTCGACAGGATTGCCATAAGTTATTCGGTAGCTTACGTGCATAAGTCAATCCAATAAATTGTAGTAGTGACTGATTTTCAAAACCAAAGATGTCATTCGCAGCACCTACACCTAGATAAGACCTACGCCTACCTACGACTTTTAATAAAATTAAGCACCCTTATTGCGAACACGTGATGTGTTTGTGTTTGGTGTGGTGTGTCGTTCAAGGGTTAATTATGACGTTCTTTGATGAGTTATGTGTCACACGCACTTAAAAATCATCAGACCAGCACCCTAATTGCGTAACACAATCCGAATCATTTTGAAGGATATTGCTAATCCATTGCTTCATATGTTCGAAAATTTATCTGCTCGAGAATTAAAATAACGCAATGAATGTTGTTGAACTGTCAAAATGATAGCAATTCCTACTGATAACGTGTTACGCAATCATCCCGCCGTTTTTTCATAAAATAATATCTTGAGAGATAAAACACAAAAAAATATGGGTAGGTACTACTTACCCATATTTTTCATACGGTTTGACCTTTCGAAATATATGTTTATGTACCCATAAAACCTTAATGCGTATTTCTACTTATAAGAAGGAATAGTTCACATAATATAGGTTTACCTTTTATATCAAACTAATCCATTAATTCAATTTCATCCCTTTGACAAAAATATTCATTTGCAGAGTGCAGGTAGGGATAGAGCCATAGAGCGGTATAGATGAGGCAAAGAGCAGAGGTAGAGAGGTATAGAGCCAGTGATAAATCATAGTACAATCACAAGATGTGTCCATATTATGGTGACCACGCGATTTGGGACGATCTTAATTTTCGGAGCATTTCTTTTAGTTTTAATATTTTGGCATAAACCACAACAAGTCAAACAATTAGATGAAAAAAAAAAATATTTCGGAGTTTCTAAACTGTAGTTAAGCAGATACACTTGCAAAACATTAAAATATGCCTACCGAACGCCAAAAGTACTTTTTATCAAATGTTGAGTATCTACAAACCCCAAAAGGCAAAATGGTATCAAAAATAAGGCAGCACTTTCTCCTCGTAAAACCAAACCTCGTAAAAGGTAACTAATTTAAAGTTTCATAGCATCTAATACCTATGTAGGCCAAGCATTCCATTTGACACTTTTCATTTAGTCACACTACGAAAATTGATGACAATTATTCTTGCCAAAAAAAAATTCAATCTTGCCACCTAAAAATCATTTCTGGTCTGATGAGTTTTGTGTCTAACTAATTGCATAAGATAGACACATAACTCAACAGACGACGTCAAAAACGTAATCGTACAACATAACACCACATAACACAAATGTTTATCCGTATCAGTCTCCAATATTTCCAAAACCATGGCCCAAGTACTTTCAGACCACACCCCCTGAAGATTTTATATGATCCAAACAAAGGCAGCGCTGAAAGGGGCCCGCGCGGTATCGATCTACACCCCCACCCCCCTCCACTTGGAGCCGGTAGCTCGATACCAATATCACGGTGATACGATGTACTTAACGTAGCACCTTTAGTAGCGATATCGATGGTTTCATTTCTATAGTACCTAGTGATACTGGTTTTGTGCGATGTTGGATGCTAATTATGTTCAGGTGATTTAGCTGAGAGTTATTATCTAGGTACCAAAGGGTAGGGGTAGGATAGGTAAGCAGTTTTTGATACTACCTATATGTTTATTCAACTATTACATCTTTTTGAGTCTATGGGTTAATAAGTTGAGCCCAGTAAGCCACCAGAGGGGCAATTTTCGTTATTCTAAAGAACGTTCGCAGTGTGAGGGGCAATTCCCTTTATCTTTCCCTTTTTATTTCCCAATTTATTTTTAAAGAACGTTCGCATTCTAATGTCAGTCTCAATCTGTCAAAAATACCTCTAATTCCCCTAAATTTTTGCCAAGTTTTTGGCATTTGCTTGGCGCCTTGATGAGACGCCAACTAGATTTTGAACGTTTTTAATTATGGAAATCGGCCTTCAGGTTAGTCGCGTTTTCAGTGGCTATTAGAATGGGGGATTATAGATCCCTCTGATACTCATTGCGAGCGTGAAGCTCCTGACTAAACCATGTCCCATCAGTTGGAGTGTCCGAAGTATCCATACACCTATATTATAGAGGACTTAAAAACGCCACTGATAACGCTAAACTTGTAGCTCAGTGATGCTATATATATATAATATCTCTATATATGATATATAAAATCTCTGGTATGACACAATCTAGATTACCATCGACACGCTAAGAAGACGATTTATCTGTTCAATAAAAATGTTAACGATTTCATTCCAAGCCTTTGACTTAGAGGCAATAAGGTCTAAACTACCCAATTTTAGCATATCTTCAAATTACAAAATGAGTCTTGACATTTGAGAAGGATGACTCAAGATGTACAAATCTCTACATGTTTGACGACACAGTCTAATGACAAGTTTCTTAACCCTACAAATTCTACTTCCCGATATAAATTGCGAACAATACACTATTCCATAATCAAATGAAAGAAGAATAGCGTCTAAAGATTTCCCAAAGCAATCATCATTCGACAGGCAACACCAAAAGATACATCCTCCATAGTACATCACAATGCCCTATTCCAAAAGTAATGCGTCAAAAATCCCACGTCCCAATGAAGAGTTCAATCGTCTAACAGAATTGCTGCAACGAAATAATAAAATATACAACAGCTACCTCCACGAACACAATATGCTATTTTGCATTTGTAAATTTTAAAGTAAAATCTTTCTGAGCTACTGTCTCGCAACATAGTAGACTCAGTTTTCTTCTAACAAACTGAATTTTGTAGAAAAATCACCCTTATTTCTTGACAGCTAACAGTGTGTTTGCTGCTGGTGGGTATAGAGGACCCGCAATCGTAGTTTTGTTCGTCAGACAATACATAATACGTCATGAGGCGCTGTTTACGGTCGCGAGGTATCGCTAGCGGTTTGACACCTCGCTTAACGCGAATGATTTGTGAAGGGTTAAAATCCTTGCTTGTGAGTGATCACTCTGTGTGGTGAACCGAGAGGTACTACGCTGTTTACTAGAAATTCTAGAAAATAAAGCGTTAAAAGCACTTGAAAACACTAATTGAAAAGAAACTATGTGGTTCGTTTTATGACTATGCAAATGTAACAAATTAATGACGGGAACTTACAAGTTAATCGAAAAGGCTGAAAAAATGTAATTAGGTACATGTTTTTGTGTCGTCATTACCTTTAATGTTATTCACATTCCGTCCTATTTTATAGTTGCAAACATCTCCTGCCATAACTACACACTCAAATTCAATTCACAACAAATTTAAAATCAAGAACGCCAGTAATTCCTACACAGATCAATGTCTGCGTACATTTTCCGCGTCAACTAACTAACCCCCTCGTACCCCTATAATCCGCGAAATAGCCGCACCGCATCGCCGCATAACAAGAATACCAAAAATGAAACTAGTGTGATCACAGAGACCCTTGACCGCGGGTGCCACGGGTGCCACGGTTAGTTAGGCGGACGCAGGGTTAAGCGTAATGGCACATGAAATCACCCGGAGTGCAGTTAAATGCGATGCTATGTCGACATCAAAGAATTCATGATTGTAATAAAGTTTTTGATGAGTTTTGAAAGATATGAATATGGCTGTAGAGTTGCTTGTGGACGATTGAAATATCGTAATAGGACATATCTTTCCTTATTTTTGAACGTTCTTAGTTGACGATAAATAGCTCAAGTCACATCATGTCTTCACATGTTTGCATTGGATCGTCAAATGAATGCCACATTTAGGGAAGATAAGAATATAATATTATCAAAATGTAAATATTTTATTTCACATAAACCTACATAGACACTTATGAAATGTCAGAAGCTATGTGCACGGTTCCAATTGGTCGTTTCCTATGGAGAAGAGCCGGCAAGAAACTCCACGGTTACTCTTTTCAAAATAATTGGCTTTTACAATGTTTCCAAATTATAGTGTTAATATGTATGGGAGGATAGCGTAGGCCTGTCAACAAGTAACAGGTACTTAACAAAATAGAAAATGATCTACAAATCTACAGCATAGAAGGCCTACAACGTTCACAACCCAAGTGTTGGTATCGTTTAGACTTTTAGAGAAAACCGTGTAATTTCAAAGTAATCGAATGGTCTGGACATCCTTCTAGTCCCAAGTGAATTCTCCAAAACACTTCAAGTTCAAAGACAGACCAGGATAGACGTCGCAGAGCATATTTATTAGCATGACAATGTAAGTCGGCACGGCTCGCGAATAGAAATACAGCGAGCAGCGCCGGAACACCCACAAAGGGACATTCGGCCGATGGCGACCAGCCTTCCGTCGTTACGCACTGTTTTGTTATCGGCTAGCCGATGGTCTGGAGCAGCCGATGAAGCGAGCGACAAATAGGAAAATAGACGATTGCAAATAGTTAACTATTTTTCGTCGTATCGTTGATCCACATAGGTAAATCTTTATAAGTTTCGATCAGACCTCAGCTATGTGGACAGCATATACATTGGCCAAAAAAGTTGAAATATTGACATCGGAACGTTTTCATTGTTTATTGAATCTTCGAATACTGCTATTTTTTCCGTAGTTAAATTAACCACGATTGATGTGTCAAGCGTGGAGTGGTCAAGAGTGGTGTGCCACTCGAACTAAAAATATACAATTAAGTACTTAGCAATATTATCATTAATCTTGCTCCATAATCTTTGGCTGTATAAATTCCACTGTCTACTATTTCAGTATTATCTTTCCTGTTCTTTCAATTTTTCCTGGGTGGGTTTGCTATCAGTGTTGAGACCACCTATCTTGCACCATTGTCAGGTTTAAGACCTCTACTTATAAACTAAAGGAACTACAGTTTGTCACCATCTTTGCCCAATTTGTATCGACGAAAACGGACCATCAAGTCCTTGCTTCGTCACATTTTTTTCTTAACCATTACTCATCTAAATTTTCAGATCGCTGCCTCTCATCAATCAAGCCACCGCACAACCCCATACATTCCGCAAGCGTCCTTTGTTCAAGCTGCAGTTTAGCGAAAGCAATTTCGTGTTTTATGCGCAACCAGCAGATACAACGCGGCGACATACGAGATGTGAATACCTGGCGATACATTGAACTAGGAAAGCTAGAAGAGGATGTCTTTTTAGAGAAGAGGACTTTAGTAAACAGATTTTAAAAGTACTGAGTAAATATGCCAGTAATTTCGAGTAAGTGACTAGCTCATCTACACTAATATTATAAAGAGGAAAGATTTGATTGTTTGTTTGTATTGAATTGGCTCCGAAACTACTGAACCGATTTGAAAAATTGTTTTACCATTAGAAGCCGACATTATCCTTAATGAACATAGGCTACTTTTTACCGCGGAAAAATGCTTCAAAACGGGTAATAGGACAATGGGTAGTATGAATTATCCTGCCGTACTTATCTTTTTCACATAACTTCTAAACGGCTGAACCGATTGGGTTGAAATTTTATATGGGTATTTCGATGATTTCCTGGATTATTTTAAAAATACAATTGGACCCGGTAGGTGGCGCTGCTGTCGGTATGTGTTGTGTATTTCCATGGTTTCACAGACAGGAATGTATTAAGCCTACTTAATCTATCTTTCTATACATATATAAATAAACCAATTACGTTAACCACATTATTTAAGTACAATATTTTTAAACGGCGGGAATTCCGAATTCTACGCAAACGAAGTTGCGGTCAGATGCTAGTGGCTTATAAGTTAAGTAACATCATGAATCGTATTTATTTTCTCTACCTATGTATATAATAGTCATCATAATTGGTTTAACTAGGTGTAAACAATAAAAAAAATGATATAACAGCCTAAACAAACTAAAACTATTAACTAACTAAAATATGGCGTCGAAAAATACCTCCACATCGGTGTTAACTGGTACTTAATGTGCTTAGCCTCTGGCTAAGGTAAAAGCCAGCCCTTGGTTTACGGGAAGTGTCAACCGACCATTTGGAGATTTTGTTGAACAAACCATAACATCATAGACATTCTCAGCTAAAACCTTTGTCTGCTCTATACAGCCCTAACTGATTTACCTGGGTATGCAAATAATCATGAGAAGATGTGAAGAAACTTCTGGGAAGATTCTTGAGAAGATTCTGTATTGTCGATATAACGATTTACAAATTACAGATGTGGCCCAAAAACATGCTATTGCCAGGCCTTTGTGATTTGAGAGTTTTCTCAGTAGTGATCAACTCGGTAAAACAGGACTATGTCCATCATTCTTTATTTTTTTGCTAACCGACGATAGATGTCTACTCTAGGGGGGTTTAGAATCATGTGCTGCATTCATGGTTACCTACAGTTTGCTCATCGATGTCCCGGTACCTGCCACGCTGTTTAGCTATTATGAAATATTTATTTTCACAAGCAAAAAATTCATGTTGCAGCCTTGCTCCTTCCTTGTCCTCACTGAGGACCCTGTCGAACTGGTAGACGGGCAAGATGAAAAGAACCAGCACTCTTCACTAATCAATGTTGCAGATTTGTATGCCAGTCAGCCACTAATGATCGGTATTTATGCGATCACCTGTCCCCGAACAAAGGGTGATTTAGCTGCGCCTGCGCCGCCACACCTATTAGAGAAGCGTCGTCGTATATCAGCGCGTGATTAGTTTATGTGACGCGGTAAGCCAGTGCGCAAGAGTTGCGGTTTTGGACTTATTACGTGTTGGTAAGAAAAAAGTATTTAATGTAACGGTCAGATGAGGCATGGGGGATGAGGCGTGATGTCTCCTCTGGGTTCAGGGTGAGAGGGGTGATAACTGATGAAATGTGGGCATACCATAGGTAGAGCTCTGCTTCACCTTTCGAAGAAACACAGGCGTTATGTTAGGAATGATCGTTACCTAGAATGAAAAAATAACAAGAATATTTTCCGTATCATCTATGATATAGACTATAGAGAGAACGGTTCAATTCCTGTTTTCACAAACAGAACGGTCGGCACAAACACCGTAAGAACAGCTCCTGCATTCATGAAAGGATTAGTCAAACGAGTTAATCGCGAGTGGATGTTCTAAGAGGACACTTGTGATGACGTATATCCAGCATGTTAGAATCAACAAAACCATAGTTCGACAAACAAACTCCGACATCCAGTACTCCAATGTCCATCTACTCCAACATTCACCCAGTATCTGCTATGACACGTAATAAGCTCCCGAAATGTTTTGGCACAAAGATAACATTCAGTTGCGCATGATTCACGCGCTAACTCTGCGGTGGCGATCCGACTTGCGGTCACTCTCGCGACACACCCCCGGGTTATTGCCACACCACTCTCAATGCTCTCAGCGAAGTTTCTGGAATTATTATCGTTTTCAAAGCAGCCATGAATTTTCTGTTATTTCTTATTTTCGTCGATTTCTTCTTCATTGTCTTCATTTAACCCTAAGGGTTCGCACAAACAACCGTGTGTGATATAATATGAGTCTGTGTAACAGCTTCAGAAACGTTCTGTATCGCAATTGCTTGCATTTAAATTTAAATTATAATGACACGGAATCCTTACTTATAATTTCTAAATAACCTCTCTGTTCTGTCCGTAGTAACCCAAGAGCAGTCAAAACTCACTCATGCATAACCACGCATACATATACACATATTCCCACAAAGACATATGCGCGCAACTGCACTTCACACACACACACACACGCACGCACACACACAACACACACACGCACGCACACATACAAACACACCCACAACACACACGCACTCACACAAACACACACAATATATACTAAGTACACCTCTAGATTCATTATTATTATTATTATTATTATTCATTCATACATTGTGACCAACTCACTCGCCGCGGGAGGAAGACCTGGAGTCCTGAAATACAGGGCTGCCCTAGTTTAGGCTCCAGTCCACTCCATGTATTTCAATAATGTCTGTACTGTGCTTTTGATTAGTGTGGAAAATAAATGATTTTTTACTTTACTTTACTTACTTTTACAATTGCACAGTGGATTAATAACATAACTAAACACCATGATTATCAAATAATTTACCAGCTCATACACAAAGTTGCGAAATAATTTATCTAAACGTTTCAAAGCCTAAGTCTCTGCGCTGCCACCGACGATGCCATAGAAGTAGTGAAGTTTTGGGCCAACTAGATCTGAAATATACTCGTAGTGCTGCAGCGACACGAATAAAAAGAAGTTTAGCTATATAAGCCAAGCCAAGCCAAACCAAGCCAAGCCAAGTCTAGCTAAGTCTAGCATTATATTGTTATATGTATACTTAAATTAAGGTATTTGTCTATGGGTCTTTGTTACCTGAAAATAAATGGTTTATATATAAGTATATAAGGTGATAGTTTCACCCATCACCGTCAATATCAGTATATCTGCAGTTCACTGTTCGTCTTAGACTTCTTCAACTGCCACGTCTTTCTCACTACATAACTACTGTCAGCCTCCACAGTGACGTTAGTCGTTTCGCCTGAGGGCGACTCTCTCTATATTTACCGTTTAGTTACTTCACCCATTGGATACGTAAGTGTTAGAACAGTGATTACATCTAGTATTCTTCTGGGTGATCGCATTAGCTAAGTGCATTAGCATATGAAAAATAAACCAACGCACATGCTGCTTGACGCTCGCTCGGTTAATCCCGGAAGCGCGTGCGCGCTGTTTTAGAAGGTGCGATACGGAGAAACCTCGTGAAAATGTAAAGCTCAATGCTTTTCGATTTGATCAATGGATAACTGTGATGGATGTTTGGACGGATGCTCACAAACTGGCAGACAGATTTTATTAACAGTCAAAATCACACAGCAAAATTGTAATAAAATATTCGGCCAAACAATTGGATTCTCAAACCAATGTTAACCCTTCACAACTGGATATAAAGGGGCTTCTAAAATTTAACTTGTATAAGTTTCCTTTTTTGCTAATTTCTCACCACGTACTTTACACTTTTTATGTTTTCTTTTTAATAAGTAGGATAGGAACCTATTTCTTTTTATTCTTGTAGCATAATATGTTACATGACTGTGTTGTGTGCCTTTTAATCTGTGAAAATTAAAGGTATTTTATTTCTTTCTACCTTCGAAGCTGCACGAAAATGGTGGCAAACCAAAGACAATTCTGTCGTGTCGTACAAAACAACGCATACGCAACCTTGCAATAATTTCCCGCGCAGATCCGAGCCCCGCTCGCATTAACATTCAATAAGCCATAATGCCTTGTAACAACACCGCGTAAGGTTTTGAACATAACATCAACAGCGCCGAATTAACTCTAATGGCGGAATATCTTGGGGATGTATTTGAATATTTGGTGGTGAAGGAGTTAGATGGAACAGCTGTTGATATCCCAAGGAAGGGGTATGATGGTGGTAATTATCTCCTTTCTGGTTTACAACGGCATCTCTCGAGTAACTTAGCATAATATATTAGTTATACTTTTACAGTTTGTCCTATTTTTTCAAGCGATTCTACTGAATCCTAGGTAACATGGGCTGGTGTCCGCAACTCCATGTCAATGCGCGTATTTTTTTACTGAATCCTAATCATAATAAGGGTGCTTGAAGGGTGTCTCGGAAAGCACGCTTAGCCGTTGATCCCGGCTGTCATTCGTGGATCTTTGACAGTCGTTAGCCCGAAAGTCTGGCAACCAGTCTTACATAGTGTGTAAAATACTGGTACTCAGAGCTGCATCCGATTAGACTGGAAGCCGACCCAAACATAGTTGTGCAGAAGCTAGGAAGATTTATTGAATTAGGATGCTTGAAAAAACTAAGACATTCATTTATTGTATAAAATCAGAATCCTTGGACATTATAAATCGGACACTTTGTTTCTAACTGTTTCACAAGCAAGGCGTGCTGCTTCAAACCCATTTCATCTGCAATTAGCACATAGGTACCAAGAAAGTATAGTCCTCCAGACTGTATTTTGGCCATGGCGACCAATCTCAACAGTAACTAGCCTTTGGCGCGGGAGATATTATAGTGCACAAGTGTATGAGCAGAAACAGAAGCACTCTGTCTTCCCTCACTCTCATTGTCCGATGGGAGTACGGCAATCCGATACGACCGGACCGGACCGGAGAGAGATCAGGCGCAAGTCCAACGGCTCAACGTGCTTTCCGAGGCACTTGGATATCACACCGCCAACGGTGCCAACTTCCAAACTCCGGGCTGTTACTAAGAAATTCCTAATGGAAAACCCAATAACACTTTGCCAGACCTGGGTATAGAACCCAGAAACCTACGCTCAGCAGTCGAACAATATTAGTTGTATGCTTAGAAAAGTATCAATGATGATGACAATCACATTTTATAACAAAAACTGGGGCAGCGCTCACAACTTATTCACACCATCATCGACTTGCGATATGTATGTATGTATAATGTTATACTTAAAGCTAGCTACTAACCCAACAATATAATATAGTAGGCCCACAGGCACCCGCCGCTGTCAGCTGTCACTCATACCAGTAAGCGGATTTGTACTCCACCTTCTTGAGTGATGTGAGTTATGACAGTATAGCGGGTCAGGAAAGCGAGCATTAATTTATCAACAGTCGAGCTCTTTGGTAAATATATATATTGACAAGCTTTTAATATCACAAAGTGTGAATTGTAATATTAGGTATATGGAAAGAGAACTGACAAAAAAGGTAACCTCGCTCAAAACTTTTAAGACTTAAAACCAGTTTAAGCCAGTCCAAACTAGTTTTAAGTCATTCTTGAGTTTTGAGTAAGGTTCTGTAATTCAGGAGTCTTTACAATTTCACGTTATCGTTTCACCCTTTCCATCACGCTCTTCATCTTCGTATAATTGTCTCTCAATGTTCTTTCCGCTTCTCGCTCCCCGCTACCGCTCATAACTCACCTCTCACCATAAACATATCACAATAGTAGTCCGTCGTTACGTCTTGCAGACTTTCTTTGTATGTCGGGCACAACAATAAAATTACTTTCACTGTCGCACTGCTACTGACAATTGTCTGTTGAAGTCACTGTGTAATTACTGTGGCAACACTAACATAATAGAGCGAAGTGAAAAACGTTGTATTTTTGTACGTTTTATATGGTTGTATAATTTCGTAATACACATTTACTACAGTATTTTAGGCAGAAGTACAGTCAACCGCACATCAATGGTAACACAGTCCGCACATCAATAGTAACCATTTGACACTGACAACGTCGTTATGTCGTAGCAGTAAGGGCGGTTTTCGTCGTGCAAGCTTTACCACTTACTGAAGTGCGGTTGACTGTACCACTTGGCTGACTGACTATTATATTTTGACCACGGTATGACATATGAGGTATTCTATTATATTTAGGCAGAAACGAGAGAAAATCGCTGAAAATTGTGTCCGAAATACACTTATTTACTACTTATTTATTTTTATTTATTTAAAAAAGCACATCACGCATTAAACTTATGCCAGAATAATCTTAATAACTAAAGGAGTAATGTACAGACGCCAGCACATCAAGCTACTACAATCTGTCAAACTTTAATAGATTTTCAACTTTATTGCTAAATCTTTGGGTTCAAAGTTGATTGGGAAAATTTGACAGTTTCGGGTAGCTAGATGTGCTGGCGTCTGTACATGACAATTACGGCGTGCCTTGAAAAGTATATTAAGCTAAACTAAAACTACTAACATGCTTTCATAAAGTTTTGCTCTCCGTGATCCGTTGGAATGGGAATCCCGAAATGAATATGCCCAACATTGCCCAGTAGCTTAATGTCGAGGCTATTGTTAACAATCGATTTACTAATCTCCACAAGTTTTTACAAATTAATAAAGAGATTGGACTGTATATCAAACGAGGGTGGCTTTCCTAGTGTTAAGCACATACATTACAAAACTATGCCCTCAAAATAAAACTCTAAATATTTAGCAATAAGATTGATTTTTACAAAATCCAGAAACTTTTAACAAGCTACCAAGAAATGAACTGATTTCGCATGCCACAGGAATTTACACTTAATTCCATTGCAATAACGACCTGGCTCATCGTACTATCAATACAATTAAAACAAACTTAACATACATAACAACATGTAGCACCTTTATTGCTTTTAGTTTAAGAGTTATTATCGATCGAATTATTGTGACTCGAGGGGTAAAAGTAGATGTTCTATAGAATTAAAACACGGGGTGCCAGCTAATCGTTTGTGGGAGCTTTACTAAGCTCATCGGGTTACTAAAATAATGTTTATGTTTACTCTAAGCTTATATTTGCCATAGGGTCGCCATTAAAACCATAAACCCATACGATTCACATACAACCCCATGGCAGCTCCCCTTGCAGCTCAACGCAAATCCATTTTGGTAAACTTCACTAATAGATTCTGTATAATTAAAACAGACGTAAATAAAATATGTAGTCTTGTCTTAGAAATGTTATCGATAAAAAACCTATTGTTTTATGGTAATGTGTGTTTTTTTAAAGCCCTGATTTTTTTTTTATTTCAGCAATAACGTTATAAGTTGTGTTGCATGTTGCAGATTTTATTAGTGCTAAGAATAGTCCCATAGTTTAGTGGAGAAATCGGTAGCTTAAAATTGCATTATCGTGATGTTTTTGTTACTACAGAGTACAGAATGTGGTAAGGACTTTATTAAAGTGAAATTTATAAACATACTTCGATCTACTTAAACTGTCATAATGAATGCTGAGCTACCTACACCCACGAAGAAAAAAACACACAACAGCTTCTTACATCTTTCTTCTCAGTAGTATCCTTAATGCTAAAATGCGTTTATCAACAATGCGCATACGCGGATAAACTTTAATGCGGATAATCCGCTGAAATGTGTCAAACATCGCAGGTATCTGTGTCGACCACAATGGCGGAGTGTCCACGAGGCATTATGTGGGATTACTGAGATGTTTAGAAGAATACGCGTTGTAGCGTGATGGTGGAAGATAAAATATCAAGCTGGCTGTGTTTAGGAGATAGCAATGGATAAGGTTAATTTACATTTGAGGACAACATTTTAATGATGGCTTGGATGTCTGTGGATTTATTTGAAGACTTCCTCTCAGTCTGAGAGTTCGTAACATAGTTCGTTTGAACCCTGAAATCAATATAACAAATTCGTGAGAGTTGGACATAAAAATTATGTGTTAATCTGGTATTGGCGTACTAGTGTCTCATAAATAGATCCATCAATGACCGTTGAACCCTAAAAGATTGCATGATTTTCATCGTTATGTACCTTTTGGGATGGTAGAATAGTATCAATATTATTTTCTTGTAAATTCTGACGTTCAAAAGTGCTGTTTGAAATAATAGATTTTACTTTGACGTTCTCCCGGCGTTTTTCCAATATTTTCTTCTCTCGCTTTCTATAATTTACAGCGCGTGCTTGTTATTTAAAATCACTACAATATGTATAACATATCAGTAGCTTACCCCTCCGATGCGTGGGTGCGGTCATTATCCGCACTAAGCTTGTCTGCGGTCCATTATCCAACTGCCCGATGCCTCTATTGTCCGGCCCTGTTCATATCGATATATTATACGGGCTGTGACACACCTGGCTGGCTGGTGTATAAATGTATAATATAATAACAGATCATTCTGAGTAACCCAAAACTGAACTAGACTAATGATAATTGTTTCAGAATTTTAACAATACATGATGATTACACCCAGACCATTGACAACAGCGTTATGCTGACATAGGAACCTTTTTGGACTCGCACAGGTCTTGCTATTTTTTTTATGGGTTTACTTATTTTTTTTTTTGTTTTTAATTTACAGACGCCAGCACATCTAGCAAGCAATCAATTCGCAAGCAATTTCTTTAATAGATTTTCAGCTTTATTGCTAAAGCATTAGGTTCAAAGTTGATTGGGAAAATTTGACAGTTTTGGGTAGTTTCATGTGCTGGCGTCTGTACCTTTGTTACTTTGAAATGCTCCTTCTTTTACTGTTTGTAAGTATTTCCTGAGCGTGTCCCAAATAAAATATTTTTCTTTAATTTATTTCGTAAAAATAAAATTGCACGGTTTCGTGTGAGGAATTTGACAAAATCTGTGCGTCATGTCTGGGTTTTGGAGGGCGCCATGAATGAAATTACAAATGATTACCTAAGTTGATTTATAGATAAAACATTCTTCAATATAAACGCAAACAACCTTTATTCTCAATAGTTTGTCATTAAGCTAACTTTTACTTATAAAACTAAACAATTGTATTTTCCTGAGCACAGCGTAAAGTGTTAGTATGTGAGGTATATAAATTCATACGACAATCGGAAATGCCGCTCCTTTGACCATTGTGAAATAGACAGAAGTGTTAATAAAATAAGTTGTTCGTGGATATGTTTCAAAATATTTTCTTACGTTTTAGTTTTCTTTCTGTATCGCTTTTAGTATTTTTTATCATAAAACTTCAGTACGTACCACAGATATCCGGTAAGTACCAAACTAAGGGTGCTTCTTTTTCCTATTACAGTAACGTCAATGTTTTTATTTGTTTGTATTTCAAAATGTGAATGACTTAACGATGACATCCATAGGGTACCTAGTTCAGTGCCCTGAATTACATAAACACAGTTTTTGAATTACGTTATAAATGTCACCCTTATATAATAGTACATAAGTACTAGCTTTAATTACAAAACGGAAACCATATCACAATGCTATGTTCAAAGCCAGCAACTAGTAAAGTAACTGGAGAACCTGTACCTACCAGCTCGAACCGGAATCATCCGGTAATAGCGAGTAATTGGGCGGAATAATCACATTAAACTGTAACCAGACACACGCCTTGTTTAGCTAACCATCGAGCATCGATTTACAATCACGATTACCATGTGGGTGTATCTACTGTTTTAACTAGAATAGTGGAAGGAATGGCTTTTAGAAGGTAATTTAATTTTAGTAGGCACTTACCATCTGTTTTATTATTTGGTTTTAGGATATCTAACAATAAATAGTTAGTATGTACCTAATTGTAAACGAATTAGTTGATTATGTTTATAATAGTACGTCTCTCTAAGTGTTTTACTGATGCTAAAACAGTAAAAATATTGTGTTGCACTTTTGTAAGAAGTCAGCTAGAGTACCTATGCGTCTCATCATATATGGAATCTATATAATACATTGACCGCGTGGAAAACATCCAAAGACGGTTCATAAAATATCTTTGCTTTCATCAAAAGATTCCTTATCAGTCATTATCTTGGACTTTGTAAGAAGTATCATCTGCTGTCACTGGTAGACCGACGTAAAATTGCAGACTGTTTATTCTTGTTGAAAATCCTCAATAATAATATTGATAACCCTGAGTCATTGTCAAAATTTTATTTTAATGTGCCAAGTAAAGCACTTCGTTTTAATCCACCCATACGTGTATCTCATACTTCTTCAAATTATAGGCAGAACAGTTAGGTACCTAGCAGAATTTTCAATGAAATTTCAATATGCAAGGAATATATTATATGATTTTGATCCATTCACAATTAGTGTGAATTCGGCCAGAAGGTGCTTAAGCCTCAAACTTTTCAAATGGCGGTAGGTTATATTATTTGTTTTTGTTATTTTATTATTTTCTCTATTATTTTAGTCATATAATTGCAAACTAAGTATTTATATTGCTTCTTACTTTAATTAAATTTAGGCGATCTTTGTTTTTTGTTTTTGTGCTCACGCCATAAATTATTATTATAAGTCTATAGGTACGTGAGGATTTGTAATTGGCTTTCGGGTGTCTATGGTTTCCTTTTTATGGTTGTTTTTATTAGCTGTAAGTCCTCCATGTACTAAAATAAATAAATTAAAAAAAACATTGATAAAAAGAAAGAGAATAAAGAAAATACATTAATGTGTTTACAGTAACAATGACGCAAAGAAATAACAAAAACACAAATAGAACAAGTTGGAGAAAATAGTGATGCGTCACATCCACGCAAAGCGGCCATCGATCAGCATAATGTTACTCTTATCGCGAGACAGAGCCCCATAAGAGACCGATGGAAAGCGCTGGTTTTCAGCGACAGATGAATCCAGCGCTCTCCATAGGGCTATTATTATTCATTAATGGGTACAGCGTGTTTTTTTAGGGCACCACATTATTTTTTAAACCTCAAAAAACCTATCCTAATGACGAAATCACGGTACTGACTTCTAAAAATAAGAATGTTCTCCCTTTTGCCCGTTTAAATCTGTTTGCCATTTCAAATGACTCCAACCTAACTCTCCATAAAAATCATCGCAACACGACAAATTAAAACCCTCTCAAAAACATAACACCAGTTGCAAAACCGACTCCATAAAATAATAAGAGTACCACGAATCGCATTACAAAAATCATATTTAACAAGTAACTTTCACACCCCATCGGCTACAATATGGCCGCCCCCCTCCATGGTACATGGCTACATAATTACGTGTTCACACAATGGACCAGCACAATGGGCCATTGAGATGTCGCCGTCGGCTTTGGGGTCCGGGTGTTAGTTCAAAAGTAAATATGGCGAATGTCTCTTTTCATATACGGTCATATTTTATTTCATTAGGTAGATAGTAAAATAGCTGATTTTCATTTGTAAAAAAATGTTGCAGAAAATTTTTCCTCTATCTTCTTACCATAAGAAAAAGAACTTAGAGCCAAAAAGAAACCTGTTAGAAAAACCATACTTTATAAATGATAGCGTAAATTTCAACTCTTCATTAGGTATCATCACCTAGGTACAGATGCCAGCACATCAAGCTACTACAATCTGTCAATTTTATCGCTAAAGCATAAGGTTCAAAGTTGATTGGGGTAATTTGACAGTTTCGCCTTTCGGGTAGCTTGATGTGCTGGCGTCTGTACATCCAAATTATTTATTTATTGCACAATTTCCTACACATAATTGAGGAGCGTCGGAACAAAAACCGATATGTCTTAATTAAGACATTTTTTTTTCTGTTACAAAATGTTTAATTATACACCCTTCAGGAAAGAAATCAATTAAAAAACAGTTACATCCATCTTAAAAAAATATCAAAATACTGTGGTCAAATCAAACCCGACAAAAAAATTACATTTTTAAATTCAACATGTTCTTGTTGTTGGATTAAAAACCGATAATTCTTATTAAGTTTTACACAATTCAACAATGGTCGGTTCAAATTCAATTCAGTTCAATACCGACATATCCATTTTGGTTTCGTCAAAAACCGATATATCCAAATGATCGCGTCAAAAACCGATATATCCATACTTGTCCGCCTAGTATCTCCCTAAATTAAGTATCTACCCTCCGTCAAGTTTCACACATCAATCGATGTCACTTTAACTGCAAATTGACATGCTATAATTTTCCACTTTTGTAACATTAAAAAACTTACAAGCTTTTTTTTAATTTGTGAAAAATATGGTAAATTCGATATATCGGTTTTCGTTCCGACGCTCCTCAATTAGGTACAGGCTATGACTAGGCTAAACTTAAGGGTATATGACCCTATTAAGGCTCGTCAAGGAGTAACATTTAACTTATATACTATAAAAAAAAAACTAAAAAACATTAAAGTTATAATAAAACGGCATACTAGATAAAATCACAAGAAACATGATTATAATACTCCTAACTTACTCCCTGAAATATAAATGAACTTGCCCTTCATCCATTTCCATGTAGGGGAAATACGGACAAAATGACATGTATGGACAAAATGACATAGTCCCCTTATTTCACAATTGGCGGGTTTTAGCTACGTCTCCGTGACTGTATCACGTGACGGCAGCCATATTTACAATCCTGTCAGACGTTGAGCGTCATTCTCACAGTTGCGCCGCAGTAACCAGTTCAAACGTGTATCTTGCCTTCAAAAGTTTATTTTACATATGGTTTTCTCTTATTTTCTGGTGAGTTATTTGTTGTTATTTGTAATTATTTGTATTAAAATCGATGAACTATGCTAGTACCCAGTGATTTCGATTAACTTTATTGCAATCATTATTTATTTGATGGAATTATTGTTTTTTATTCGTTTTTGGGTAAATTTGGACAAAATGACATACATACAAAATGGACAAAACGACATACCATGTCGTTTTGTACATTTTGTATGTATGTGTAGTGACGATAAAGTAGATTCTTCAAAAAACACAACGCAAGCCACCACCAATGCTGATATTACCAATGCTGAGATGTTGTTACTGATGTGACGAACCTGAGTTTGGAAATATGTGAAGAGGAGCTTAATATAGTTGAGTTAGCTGGAGCAGCATACGATGATGGTGTGAGACCTGGTCCATCGAAGCAATTACTGACATATCCAGTTGCTACTATTTCGCCAGTACCACAGGGGCAGTTCATTCGAGGCCAAGGAAAAAGAAAAATTGAACCTGTCAAAGATAATAATAATAATAATAATAAAATTTATTTAATAAAAACGTTTACAAGTAAAGTACATTTAGCCAACAGTAGTAAATTCCTTATACATTTATAGTGCCTAATAATAATAAACTTAAGCTAAAATCTTTATATTACAGGTGCAAGCAATGATGGTTCGGAAGTAGAATGTTAGGTAGCGACCTGCCCGATCTAGGTTTATACAAACCTGTGTTTCAGGCCATCACTTACATTTAAATTACAAAGGGAAAATAAAATTTTAATTAAGTAAAACTGACTACAGATAATCTATTAACAACTATGAGAAAAAGCATATTGTTACATTAATACCTAAAACTAGCCTATGTAAATATACAAAAGTAGATACTTACGAGGGAATAAAATATTATCATCATGGCAGAATTTCTAGAAGTTTTTCTGTGTCTGTGTAGTTGAGGGTCGCTAAATATTCTGATAACATTGTACTACATTTGATTTTAAGATGATTGGCTTTTAACTTCTTCTTCAAATATGCAAGAAATTATTGCTAAAAATAGACCAAAGGATCCACCGATAGAAAAGAAGAGACAGATGAAAAGAAAAATTTGTGATGAAATAAATATTTCTGCTTCCAAAAACGCTCAGAGAAGAGAATCAGAGAAGAAATTGAGAGCATCGAGGCAGCGTACAACTGCTCTGATATAGATAGCTCAGGAAGCGAAGATTTCTCATGCGAGACAAATGACGACGATAGTGACTGCGCTTGCATTTATTGCAATGACCTCTTTTCCCGTTCTAAGCCCGGCGAAGGTTGGTTACGATGTATGATTTATTCCCTTTGGACTCATGCGTCATGTGCTGATGTCACAAAGAAGACCAAAGGATTTATTTGTGAACTTTGTTCTTAAAAAACTGTATGTCATTATGTCCTTACCTAATATGTCGTTTTGTCCATACTATATGGACAAAATGGTTTTTGTGATTAGTTATATTTTTTCTGATTATATATTTTATTATAGTTCCTACTTAATTAAAAGGCTGTGTTACTGATAGTCAATGAACCTAAGATGACTATAAACGATTGAGACTGACTATAATGCCATTAAATAAATAAATATGATTGAAAAACAAAACACCGTGTCATTTTGTCCGTACTTCCCCTATAGCTAATCCCCACAACACATACGGACATCTGCCATGCGTTAACATTCGTAACAACTATAATAATAATTTAATTAATCAATTGTTATCCCCATGAGGTCTCAATCACGAACACTGTTCGCTGTACGCCTGCTGAGACGCCATTGTTGCTAAACTTGGAGCAGTTTCCCGCCAAATGTTGATATTGACAATACCCAAGCGAGAAAAAAAAAATCCGTGACATAGGAAAATCTTAAGACGGCTTTAACGCCGTGCCTATTTTATTCACGTTTAACCCTTCAACTGCTAAGTACATTAATCAGGATGGTGGAGGAATCATAGAAAAACTGTTTAACATTATGGCAGTGTTAGGGCCCTTTCCCACGGCAAGCTCCCGTTTTTGTAGGTACGGTTTTTTGCAGGATCCCGTTTAGTAGTGTACGTGTTTAAATATACACAAGCATCCTGTTTGCCGGATACTGCACCTACCGGACTTGCTTGCAGTATCCGGCAAACAGGATGCTTGTGTTTTTGTATTTAATCACGTACACTACTAAACGGGATCCTGCAAAACACCGTACCTGCAAAAAACGGGATCTTGCTGTGGGAAAGGGCCCTTAGGTGTTCCAAACACTACTATAATGTCGGTGAACTACGATACCGTCAGGTAAAAAACTTGTACGTCGGTTACCCAATGTAACTCATACCATACTCAAAGCGCAAAACCTAAACAGTTTAGTATAATACACACTCAGATAAAAAAAAGACAATCAGCATTCCAAACTAAAATTATACCTACATCTGAAAAAAAAAAGCCTCTAAACGTCAAATTAAACTTTTTAAATTCGACAAAGCAATGAAACCATACACCGTGCGGCCGCGCATGGCCACAGATAATTGAGCATTTTTGTACAGATCCTCAATTTTTGGATGTGTCGTGTTTCAGTAACCAGACACTACCGGGTGCTCTTGATTCGTTCACAATAGGACATGTCTAGAGGAATTACACAATTTAGGGAATCTGATAAAAGTTTTAAATGATTTTGAAATGATAATGTCTGGGCAGAAAACCAAATAATAAGGCAGCGATAGTTTTAAAAGATTTGCAATTATATAAATCCGATTATCATTCATTAGAACCTATTAGAACATTATTATTATTGAAGGGCGTTTTTTCCATTCACTTAAGCTTCTGAAGGTCACTCTTCAACTGAAGGTTATTAATAATTAACACTGTCGTTCTTAGCTCGGTAAGTTTGCTGTTTCATCAATCCATCATCAATCACTGAAGACTGAAATAAGTGAAGCTGAAATTAATATGACCGTCACGTCTTATAACCCGCCAAAAATAACCTAGTTTGTATCGTATGACCTATTACCGATAGACTCGTGTATGCTTTGCCAACAGATTAAGAATTTACATAGGTTTTTTTCTACATTTTACGTAGTTTTTAGTAGATATTTTATTAGATTTCTATGTTCGATTTATATTTGCCAACCATAACCCTGGATATGTATGATGGAAACCTAACAAAGTATTTTATATTTGTCAACCACTGTATTCTGTACTGACTCATAGTCCTGGGAATAAATGGTTAGTCGCTGGGCATAAAAGTATTCAATTTTCCGCAAGAGTTTCTTATAAGTTAAGAAAATTGGTCCCTAAAGGGGTTAATTATGAGATGTAAGTTTGTATCGCAGTTCGATTTTTTTTGTCAATGGGAAACCCCAACAGGCGCATGGCTTGTTCTTAATAAATTCTGAAAAAATTGAATATCGCCCATGAAATAATAACATTCATACTTCATTATCCGTTTCGTATATCCAAACTGTAATCAGCCTTCGTACATAGGTATTTTAAACAATAATTGCGCGCACAATAGGTGTGCAGCGGTTCATATCGCCATATTAACATTATGTATCATTACAAATGTTCTCATCAGCTCGCGGTGACTAAGCAAGATCGTTAAATTACATCCGGATATACCATGAATGATGTAGAACGATATACAAGGTCGGTTTTACAGAAAGGACTTCAGGCCGATATCCAAAGCTGAGGATTGGGTAAGTATAGCAAAATGGTCAAAATATTCAAGAGCTCGATTTTGGGGAAAACTGAAAGTTTTAATATTGTTTTTTTCTTTGTGAAAGATGTTATAGATGGCTAGAATGGGGACTACTGAGCTGGCGACTAATAAAGAAGTATGGAAGAAGAAGAAGAAAACATGCTGCGTCGACCTCAAATAAATTGGAATCAGGACCCGAGGTATTTTTTCATCCTGTAGGTACCTACTTACCTACCTACTTATAAAATGACAAGTGAACTTCGAAACATAAGAGCACCATAATGTCACTTTTTAGGCCATCGATAAAGGTCTTTGTTTACGAGGAGTTCCCATCTATTATTTTCACCACAATATACAAACACAAATTTTATTTCGACCATGTGACCTTGCAGATCCAGTAAGAAATGTCGACGGTTTGTCCGTTTTTTTAACAAACTCTATGTAAATAAAGATGTAACAAAGCATACATACAAGAATAATATTAATCTACGGGCATAAGAATCCATCGCCCTCGTAAATCATCCGCCATGACGGTATGAAATCATCATAAGATACTGTACGTATGTATCCACTGCTTTTAACACTTCAAATATTACCTTCATTCGTAATCATTGGAATACGTCAGTCCGTTAAACTTAAACATGAACCTTTTTGTGTTTCTTCCATGATCATTGTGAAATGTGTAAAATAAATAATCGTTCTAATTTTGAATGTGGTGAGCTTGTTCGTTTTATCAGCCCGTGTGTTAGATATTGCTAAGCTTTTTGTAAAGAGTTATATTAATATAAGGTCATGAAAAGAACAAACTAATATAATTTTAATAAATGTGACTTACGTGCTTATTTAACTATTTATCCATGTTAGTTTCAGGTTACAAAGTTTAAATTCAATCTAAATAGGAAACGCAATACTGTGCCTATGTAGCAAGATTAGGAATACCTAGTCGAGACTTTCAGTGTCAATTTCAGTCCTTTTCAGGGGAAGCGTTTGTCCCAAATAAGATGGAAAATGCAACAATAAAAACCACATTTACAAAGGATATTTAGATAAATGAAGATTATTATTCGGACAGATATTATTTGCGGCTGCGACCGAGACGACTTAGGTAGTCCTCCCCGCGAAATGTATGCGCATATTTATATCTAGTCTTAAATGTGCATTAATCGACTGATATTTGAAGGGAAATAATTGTTGTAATGTTGTGCTAAAGTTACAATACGAACGAAATAAGTATTTATTTATAGGCAGATAAATAAATAAATAAATACATATATAATACCTACTTCTGACACATGTCTAACAATATTCATGTCTTTTTTTACATTCCATAATGCTTTTTTAACTACAAGTGTAGTCTTAATCTCAAATGGAATATGATTAAGTAGAAATTATGAACAAAATTATGTTCTTCCACAGCAGGTCTATTCTGTAAAAATCTCACCGTGAAAACTTGGGTGAAGTCAAGGTGAGCTGTCATTCCACTTTATTCTTAGGATTAACTGCTTACTTCAAGCTCACTTCACCTACGTTTTCACGGTGAGATTTTTACAGAATAGACCGACTGACCTCCATGTATCAATTTCAATACATGTCCAGTAAGTACCTACCATTACAAAGAAAGGCAGAAAGAAAATACATACCTTTATTTGCGGCAAATATGACGCAAACAAAGAACGTAGGTCATCATCTGCCTAGCCCTTTCCCAACTATGTTGGGGTCAGCTTCCAGTCTAACCGGATGCAGCTGAATACCAGTATTTTACATGGAGCGACTGCCTTTCTGACCTCCACAACCCAGTTACTGGGTAATACGATACCCCTTTGTAAGACTGGTTGTCAGACTTTCGGGCTTCTGACTACCCGTAACGACTGTCAAAGATCCACGAATGACAGCCGGGTCCAACGTCTTAACGTGCTTTCCGAGGCACGGAGGGGTCTTGGTATGTGAAGATGGTCACCCATTAATGGACCAACCGTGGCAAGTGTAGCTTAACCTGATAGATCGACCCATGCGGCTGTTATTACTTAGCCACAAGCTCCTTTTAAAGAAACAACGTAGGTACAAAAAAAAAAAACAAGTAGTGGGAAAATATTCGTCACATCCACGCAAAACGGCCATCGCTCAGCATATTGCTACGACCCGACACGAGACAGAGCCCCAGCCATGGTTTTCAGCGACAGCCGACATTGACGTGATGCCGTGCAGCATACGATAATTTAAAAAAAAAAAAAATTAAGAATTAAAGAAAATAAATGTTATAAATGAAATAAATAAATGTTTCCATTCATTTTACGGTTCATTTTTAAAAAGAAAGTACTGTTTCATGCGAATTCATAATAAAAATAAAATACTTTTCATAAAAATACAACCGACTACCAAAAAAAAACTACAAAGTGAAAAATTACTTTAATTTCGGAAGTCGATGTCTTTGGTTTTGTATTTTCGTTTTTGCCACCTACTTCCGAAAGTCGGTTAATAAAACTCTAAATTAATTACTTTAACTTCTGCCATATCATGCCTTTAAACATATCTTCAGTAGATATAACAGTTAAACAAATCATCTAAGTATATACTAATAATAAACCTGAAGAGTTTGTTTGTTTCAACGCGCTAATCTCCGGAACTACCGCGAGGATTTGAAAAATTATTTTTGCGCAATTCTTGAGGAAGGCTATTGGCTATTTAAAATTACTCTATGGCCCAGGAGCAGCGTAAAAAAAAAAAATCGTGGAAAGAACGCAGGCAAGGCAGGCGACGCGGGGTGGGTATCGATAAGGTCTTATTTTCGGCCCAAAATTACGAAAAAATAAATGTGTACGATTTGATGTTTTCTTTATATCTATATCCTGATAGTAAACTGTATGCCTGATAAGAAAATATGTATATAAATGAAAAAAGAAAAAAACTACAATTAATATTAGGTACCTGTGGGACGCCAAACTTCGGTCTAACTGTGATTTTCGTTTAATATATTTTCAATATCATTTTATTTTTTTTTTACTTAGAGCGCAGGTAAGAAGCACTTTTTTTTTTAATTTTATTTTAATGTCTTCATATTGCTGTACAATTTCATTAAAAATTACATTGCTCCCATTCTGCGCTCATAGAGAAATATAAATGAAATGATTTTATATCAAGATCATAGTACCCGAAAAGGTTCGTATGACTTTAATAATTTGATGGATGCAGATGTTGAAGGACATGGGAGTGACGAGAATGAAGACTAGATAAGCAGTGTAAAAGGTAATAGTTAAAAATGTTGAAACTTGCGAAAATTGATTAATTTCATAACTTTGCCTTTCCGAAAACCTTCCTGTAATAACAAGATTAATTGCAAAATAAATGTTAAATGAGTATATTCAAACACAATATTCATTCTATAGAATGAATATTGTGTTTGCTATATTTACTATTTATTTTCATTTAAATGTAATGCACATATAAGAATTCATGTGGGGGATGGGGCGGCAATAAGGCCTTATCGATACCCTAGCTTCCTTTCACGCGGGTTGAAGTCGCGGGCAGAAAGAAGCTAGTGAGATATAATTGAGCCCTGAGAACCGAGACAACTGTACCCATTTTGTAATATTTTATCTCATGTACTACAATGTACTTACATTTTGTTAATTAAAACCTTACGATCTGATAAGGTTGTAATGTTATAGCGCTGTCGAGTGCTTGCGGGTTATCATGTAATAGATTTTTTGAGAGTATTTCATATTGTTTTAACCATCTGATAACATTTCTACAAGATTCATATCGTACGTGAAAAACTTTTGAGCTTTCGCGGGTTTGTTTTAAGTTTTTTTTTTTTCTCATAATATACCTACCGAAGCTGTCTTGGATTACTTACTTACCAAGCGATTTTAATTTATTCCATGACTAGCGACCCGTCCCTGCTTCGCACGGTCTGTAGGTACGACTTGATAAAACATCGAGATTTCTTTATTATATGTTAGATAAAGATTATACTTACACATAAACCTATCGGAATACATTCTCTAAAACATGGTGAAAACCGCATTAAGATTCGTTGCTTACTTAGTTTAGAAGAACTACGCGGTCACACAGCAAACACAAAATGCGACTTTAAATTAAAATACACAGTTCACAATCATTGTATTTTTTAAGTAGAATAAGTATTTATGTATACTATTAGACAACCTAAGCTTACAAGATGATAGTCCATGTATAATGCTTGCCTACTTAGGTAGGTACCTACTTAATTAACGATTACAATATCACGACCAATAAGCCAATTCCCTTAATTAAAAACGTTTAAAATCTAGTTGCAATCTCACCTCAGCGACAATCAATGTCAAAACCTTGACAATTATGTAGGGAAATAAAGAGGTATTTTTAACAGATTGCGACTGAGATCAGACTGTGAAAGTTCTTAAAATTACCGGAATTGCCCCTCTGATTTATATTAAAAATAAAACCTTCTGGAATTATTTCTGAATAACCCTATTCGCGCTGGAAATACAGTTCACAGATCAAAAGACTAAACGAAATTAAAGTTTAGAAGATAGTTCAACTGGCATCCTGACAGGAAATAGACTTCAAATAAAACCTTCTTTCCCCGTCGGAAATAGAATCGTGATCTAATAGTAACACTGCTGCCTGTCTTATCTGTAGCTCAATAAACACCTCCACTATTAAGATAAGGAAACAATTTAGTTTTTACTAGGATACTTTAGATAAAAAACTAAACAGATGTTTAAGTGACTTTGTGTTTGAACTTTTGACCTCTGCTAGTGCTTCTGCCATTCTATAAAAAAAATAGCTTAGTTCATAAACCACAAAGTGCTAGTTACTTTTTTTTTAATAAATTGAGTAGTTCTTTAATGGTTCTTTACTAATGACTTCTAGATTTGAATCAAGATCCAACGACGTCACTTTAATTTTGACACATGCAGTTTTGATAAACAAAAAATATTGTTGTAGCTGATGAAAATCCACATCCTCATGCGTGCGGTAACACTGGCCACTACAGAAGCCATTAGAAAGAAATTCAAACAAGTCACTGGACTTCTCCCTACATCCACATATTGACACAAGCGCATAATAGGTGCGATCGCGAGCATCCCGACATGATAGCAACACCAAGTGTCCTGCAAATATTTGTCGCGAGCAATCATCGAGCCGATTTGTTCCTAATCCGATGCGACGCGACAGACACCATAAAAACATTATCACAAACCCCATACAATGATGGGACAATGGCGAAGGGAAGAAACCATTCATCCCTACACTCTCGCACTATATTTATTTACAGTGAATAATATACAGATAATAAATAGTGTTTTTTTTTATTCGTGAACGCAGCCGTTGGTGTCAAAATTGACGCCTGTCGCACCGTGGGTTAGTGTCTCCAAATCCGCAGATATTTTAACAGGATAAAAGATAATTTATTTTTATTATAACTTAATGCTTAGCTTTGCTTTTAATTGAGTCGTGACTATTGAGTTAGGATGTGAAATAATTTGAATGTAATGCTGTAATTTACATTGCTTAACAATGCGTTACTATTCATTAAGACCTAACAAACAGTGCTTATCTTAAGATTAACATACTACTTGTGTACTTTAATAATTAAATGTAATAATCTTTTCATTAAAACTTCACTATCTTCAAGATCTATGTATGTTAGCAAAAAGTATTTAGATCATGAAGCATCTTATAATGATTTGTGGCATTCTACTTTTGCTGAGTGCCCATAGAGTTTCTTGCTTGTTCTTCTCCATAGGCAGTTACTTCGGAATGAACAACCACAGTTCGGCTATTGGCGTAGAGAGAATGCGTAGGTACCTGATTCGCAATACACGTATTGTTTGTATGAAAATGATAGTTGTCAACGCATTCTCTCGTTGGCCGCACTGTAGCTTCATCTTTCTGACTGACCGATTCCTTTACAAAGCAAAAGTGCCTGTAATTGGTATAATTGATTTATTATAAGTACTTAAATGGTTTGAGTTTGAAGTCCTCACCCAATGTAGAGTTGAAGAACCTTATAAATCCTTAAGTATGTCCCAAAAATCCCAACCAAAGGTGTCACTATAAGATACAGGATTATTCCAAAGATATCGATCTCGCCCGATCAGCGGTGCCAAACATCGCCATTTGTACGCTACCAAGACACAAAGGAGGATTACTTCACGATGTTTTGATTGCACCAGGGCCCCAACATGTGATCTTACACATTACAAGCTTAATTATATCCCCAGAAAACTGTATTTTACACCTTATCGCTTTAGAAATTAGAGTGGTAAATCCGGGGGTGTTGACTTTGTGAAAATTAACGGAGCGTAATGTTTTAACGACTCAACACTTCTGAGAAGATTATTTGAGATCTTTGTGGCAGCTTGTATGGTATTTTGGCTACTTTAAGGTTTAAGACCCTGGAAACAGGGACAGGCGATAAGGTTTAACATGTGAATGTAACACTTTTTTGGAGTAAGTAGAGATTTAAGTGACGCCTGATAAAGGCGTGTGGTTTCGCGTGAGCCACGTTTTACAGATTTTGAAGCAGATAATGTTACAGCTAACGGTCCTAAATATCAGTGTAATTCACCTTAAAAATAATAAGACTCCGGAGTCTTAGGATCTTTTACTTATTCAGGATTGATTGATCAAAGTATTTTCAAGGTTTTCATGCTGGGTTCTTATTTTATATCGTACCTTGGATAGAAACCTAAAGAATAGAAAGAAAGAGACAAAATAAATGTATGGACTGTCGTCATCAAATATTCCAAGTAGTTAAAAATAGATATACCTATATCAAATGACTGAAACCTTCAGGTTGTCATGATTGTGTAGCTTCCGTTTCGCATCTATGAGATATTGCCGCAAGCGTCTTCTAAATGCGTCCATCTTGCAGATCACTGTAATCGGCAGTGGCAGGTTATTCCACACTGGAAGCCGCATAACGAAAGCTACCTCTAAAAGCGGCTGTACCATGAGACTCTTGTCTTCCTAGTTACCTACGTGACTCATCCTTCACGACAACTCTTATTACCATTACTTATCGCTTCAGGCAAATGCAATCTCAGCCCAAAATATCTCACCAACAGTCGTTAGCATCAAAATCTCCCATCGTGAGAGAAAACGTGTCCAAGACAAAGCCTTGTCCAAACAGTAGCTAAAACCAACTTTCACAAAAGAGCTATGCAAAAGTCATACTTATTACCAACAATGGTACGCCACAATGTTACCCTAAATCTTATCATTAGTGAGCTAATCCTTCAACGAAAGATGGCGATAATAGTGTATAATCCTCAGAACAATTCATTCGAGTGAAAACAGGACAGGAAGACGAATAGAGGTGAGTTTTTGGAGTAAAGTTTGCGGTAGTTCTGGAGATGGTCGCCATATTTTTTTTTGTGTGTGAGAAAATTGAGATGAATATTGAATATGAGTAGGTATATGCCTTCTCAATGGACAGCTGAACCCATTGGAGAACCACGCCATTCAGAATTATTCCAAAATAACTTTAAAGAATGTTGTAATGATTTGAAATGTAGCATAATTAGTACTCAGATGACAATACACTATTGTTGAGCTCAAAAGTTGCAAAACCTGATGTGTTAGCCTAGGGTTATGTAAGGACTGCCAGGGGTCCACAACCTAACAAATGAATATTGTCAGCTATCCCAGTATCCTTTGTAGCGAAGGCAAAATCATGCATAGGCGATGACTAGCACATTCTGGCTTGTAAAGAATCTCGTTTGGTCTTCACAAAGGGAAATATAAACTGCAATTCTGGAGTTTCTAAGAATTCTTTCAAAGTAGGTTACTGGCCGTCAGGACATAATCCTCACCACGTCCGGCATCGATTACTTGCGTGTCCCCCACAATGAATAATCCTCCATTGTGGAAAAATATGTCAAAATAATGCTTTGTTCAATCCGGAAGGATTAAAGCTTAAGGAATGCTTAGATGACGTTTTTAATTAAGCATTATTCGTTCGTTTTTGCGTACTCGTTTGATAATACAGTGATAAGGATGCAACTTTCGAAGAATGACTGATCTTTTATCTGGCGAGCTTAGAGTTTGTTTTTGTCTCATAAATTCTTGCGAATGTTTAAGCAGGGAAGATCTTATCTTAAATCTTTATGTAATAATCACACAAAGCAGAGACATACACCCAAAGCAACTGAATGCTTTGAAACAAATCGTCTTGTAGACCTAGACAAGACGCGCTAAATACGTAAAAGTCGCCCAAAGCTCTCTTATATCTACACCTATAACGATGCAGACCAGCTCTTCTGTACACGGTGTGACCGGGTTTTCAAGACCACATTTAGTTTTGCCAGTCATCAGAGAGCTCACGAAAGAAAAGAAAAGTAGTCTTGGGTCGCTGTCGCGGGATACGGTGAAGAGGACTATATATAAATATATAATAATCAGATGATGGGAACTTATAATTGTTTGTTATGAACCAGAAAACTTTGCAAGAGACTTGTTCTCCAAATTACGGAGTTCTGTCTTGGTTGTGAGTCCAAAGTGGCCCAGCTGTCGCCTTCAATACTTACTTAAAATTTGATTTCCAAAGCTGATTATTTACTTACTTTATTATTGCCGATCACTATCAAGGAAACTTTGGGTATGATTAGATACATTAATAACTAAGGGCACGTCTGGAGTAACGCTATGAAGGAGAATGAGAAGACTTCAATTCGTATCGAATATTTATTCCGAAAATTGCTTTCAACTAAAATAAATTAAGTCCATTAAAACTTGCAGCCATGGTCAGTTCACATTCCTCAATCATCAACGCACATAGTAAGAGTATGGAGCGTAAGCGTAGGCAGAGTAGGGAAGCGCGTAGTCGTAGGCACTGTAGGAGTAGGCTACTGGAGAGGAGTAGGCTGCCAGTGGGGCGCTGTAGGCTGCGGCAACTGGGTAGTCGTATTCAAGAACCAGAGGCTTCGGCTTGGCTGAGGCAAAAGCCAGGAGAGCGGCGAACAGTACCTGAAGAGGAGAAAGGCTTATTAGTAAAACAATACAGCTATTGGTAAACGCAGGATTTGATGCAAGCGGAGCCAGTAATAAAAACACTGAGGAGTTGAATACTCCTGCACTAAAGTGCTGGCTGAAGAGCCAGATTGTAGGTACAATAAACCTAATGTAAGTAACGTGCTTGGTATTTCAACAAATAATGTAAGGATATATGTCGGTACATATCCTTGCATTTTTTTGTTGAAAATGATCGACAGATCTTGCCGAAAGTCGGTACTTTCAACAATGCTGTGCTGTGTGTTTATGCTGTGGACAACGCTGTTGATTGCATAATTGTTAAGTAGCTCTTAAGTTTGTTTATTTGTATTATAGATTATGTAATTGTTTGTTGTTCCAAATAAAATAAAATAAAAATAAAAGATCTGTCGATCATCTTCCTCTAGAAATATTTTTCAGAAGATTGTAACAATATAATTAGCTGTGAATACCCGCTTCGCTGGGTCATTTTTAATTGTATAGTTATTTGATAATTTTAATAATCTATCACTACTTACTTCATGATTTTTTCATAGTATACAGAGTGACTCATTCAGAGCGGTCACTATGGGAAAGTCTGAAACTATAAGATATACGAAGATCTGTTCTTAGGAACCATGACATCGATTTTAATAACAAGAAAAACTGCATTCATACATTTTTTAAAAACCTGTACTCATCTCGGGAATCGAACCCGGTCGTTTTGAAAAAAAAAAACTAACACTATTTCTATTTGGATATCGATTGTGTAGGTCTTAAGCAGTAAATGTTTCTATGGAACATGATGTCTAAAATGAATAAAAGGCATTGTTTTCACATACTTTTATTTATTTTAGTAGGTGTTCAATGTTCAATTAAAAAAATCAAATGGCCCGCGAGGTCGCCTGATTTAACGCCTCTAGACTATTTCTTGTGGGGTTATGTTAAGGATGAAGTGTACAAAACAAGCTATGACACCGTTGAAGACCTAATAGCAGCCATAGAGTCAATTTTAACGCAAATTCACCACATGAAGATACAAAATGCAATAGTAAGATCGTTACCTAAACGTCTTGAATATTGTATTGAAAAGAACGGTGGTCACTTCGAACACCTACTAAAATAAATAAAAGTATGTGAAAACAATGCCTTTTATTCATTTTAGACATCATGTTCCATAGAAACATTTACCTACTGCTTAAGACCTACACAATCGATATCTAAATAGAAATAGTGTTAGTTTGTTGTTTCAAAACGACCGGGTTCGATTCCCGAGCTGAGTACAGGTTTTTTTAAAATGTATGAATGCAGTTTTTCTTGTTATTAAAATCGATGACATGGTTCCTAAGAACAGATCTTCGTATATCTTATAGTTTCAGACTCCCATACTGACCGCTCTGAATGAGCCACCCTGTATACTAAATATTTTTATTAATGATAATCACACAGTTTTAGAAATCACATGTTTCAACCCCCGTATCATCTACACCCTTATTGGTATCAACTTGCAACCACCATAGTGCACGATGGGAGCCTTGTACCTATTGCGACATACAAACACTATGCGTCTGCGACGTGCAGTTTTAGGTGCAAAGTGAAATATAGGGACACACACCTCTATTTTTATATAGGTACACTCTATTTTTAGATGTACATGGCTTTTCGAGAAATTGGAACAAGAGAATGAATTAACGGTTTATCAACAATTCTCTTGCAACGATCCATTTAAAACAAATAATAAAACATGTTTAAGGAAAGAAAAACTTACGTATTTGAACATCTTGAAGTTTGGTTGATTTTCGTTTGCTGCGAGATGTAAGAGACGATAGGACACAAGATCCGATGTGTAATGATTGATCAGACAATAGGCCCCTCTTATATATCATCGATCAAGTATGAACGTGCCTACTATACGGCAGCGTAAGCGGATAAACTGCCCAAATATCCTGCTCCTGCGCATTAGGCATAATAATCACACGCAGCCTTGTGCAGTGTCACCGGACGGAAAAGTTATTAGATCAAGGAGTAAACCTGACTGTTTCTTTACCCTAGTAGGCTAGTGGCCCTGTCATGACCGACAAGGAAACGAGCTCACATGGCGTGCTTCAAATACAAGATTATGTGAAGTGATGGGTAGCAGGCGTAGCAGCTTAGACCATTTCACGGCATCCCCCAATACGCTAATACCCACACCTCTCGTGTCTAAAGTAGGCCTAGCCTATATGTGTTTCCTTTGTAATAATAGAATCGTAACTGTTTATTAATACGATAATAAATGCACATCAAGCTAGCCGAAACTGTCAAATTCTCCCAATCAACTTTGAACCTTATGCTTTAGCGATAAAGTTGAAAATCTGTTTAAGAAATTGACAGATTGTAGTAGCTTGATGTGCAGGCGTCTGTACAAGCTGGTAAGGATCGCCGCACAACCTGTATTCAGCGAGTGATTCTAGACCTCTTAGAGTAAAAAAAAAAAAGCTATTGCCGGTTACCTAAAAAAAATTGCTGTTTCATAGAAAATAAAATGCAATACCTACGCGGTCAAAATGTATGAAACAGCAATTTATTTATTTTTTTAATAAACGACGGACATTCTAAAAATGGGGCTCAGAACCATGAACATCGGGTAAGTTTGTTCTCTATAACCATATGTTACTCGGTAACTAACCGAGTCCCCTAACAAATATCTCGTCAATAAACGATAGGTCCCCATTTGAAACTCGACTCTACATGATTAGGCTTTAATTTGGATAATACGAGCTAACCCGAGCTCCGTTTAATAACAAATTACGTCTAACGAACTCATGTAACAAAACTCCGTCATTTTGCCGAGCGACGATCCGCCATGATTAGTGAGTTGGTGCCTTTCGCGCCATTTTCGCAGTAATAGCGACATACACTCCCGTTACAGAATAATTACTGCCCTTTGAGAGCTGAGCATTGCCGGTAAACACCGCTTTGCCGATAGTTATCCAGAGGTTAGTTTTACTTTTAATAGGGGTGTTCTGGTTAGGTGTCGAGTTGAGGGTTTGTACCTATCTACATAATGCCTATTATGTTTAAATAGGTCGCATAAAGATTCTATGTAGGATAAATATAGCCACGGGAACACAATATTTTTGGGAACAGTGTATGCACTTTAATAGTTATTAGATACCTACACTACCTACCTATAACTATTTAAGTATGCTATTAAAAAGTATCACCAACGCTAATCACACAGAACAAAACTAGACTTTCATAGCAGAGGTGCCATGGTCAAATCATAGAATGATCTGAGAATTACCTGCCTCCAAGCGCACATTTAGCACCTTGGATATAACACATGAACTGCATAATTTTGTATTTAGTATCAATGATAAGTATAGGTACCCTATTAGAATTAAGATAGGCATCGCTCCGTGCTAGTGGCAAGCTGGCGTTCAGCTGCTTCTCTTCTGTACCTACAGTTTTTAGTTTGTTTTGAACCCACTGGAGAAATTATTTTACTTTAGCACGATGTGTTATCTATGCAATACCTACGTACTGCAAGTTTAAATGATCGACTTTTTAAGATCTATCCCTCGTATTCGAATATTGGAATGGGCACTTTTTAATTCACAAAAAGACTCGTAGCGACATCTTTCTTAAACAATCAGCAACTATCAGAAAAACGTGTGATACTAAATGGCAGTGCAAAAACATGAAAATGACATGAAAAACATTTAATAGCAATTTATTGTAAGTATGAAATATGATTTTCATTTCCTTTAATATATGTAAATACGCATAAAAGCCGTTTCTAAACCAAAATAAGCAAACCAAATAAAATCAAACTTTGGCAACATTGAAAACTTGTTGTGACTGTCATGTCATTGTCAAAGTCATGTCACTAGTCGGTCGGTAGGTATATGTCATAATTTCATCTAGAAATTGTTTGGTTTTCGGTTCTGTTTACGTGTGTATCGTTTGTACTAAATAATAAACTTGCAATGATCGGTGTGCGATTAAACACGTTCAATGACACCTCTGGTGAGCCAGAACAGGATGCTAACTCCGCATTAACTGAATTAGACAAAGGTAACCTAACCGCCAGATGTTCATTTTATGCCATTTCTTCATCTACTAACTAAAAATATCTTGTTCTAGGCCTCCGGTCTGGCAAAGTGGGTGAACAATGCGAAGCAATCGTCCGTTTCCCGCGTCTGTTCGAGAAATATCCATTCCCTATACTTATCAATTCTTCATTCCTAAAGTTAGCTGATGTGTTTCGTATGGGCAACAATTTCCTTCGTCTATGGGTGCTTCGGGTCTGCCAACAAAGTGAGAAGCACTTGGACAAGATTCTTAATGTCGACGAGTTTTTGAGGAGAGTTTTCAGTGTTCTACATTCAAACGATCCAGTAGCTAGGGCACTAGCACTGAGGACCCTTGGTGCGGTGGCTGGGATCATACCAGAGCGGCAGAATGTACACCATGCTATACGTAGAGGGCTGGACAGTCATGACAATGTGGAGGTTGATGCTGCTATTTATGCTACTACCAGATTTGCTGAGCATTCCAAGTAAGTTTTGATTTTGCTCTATTTTGTTTTACCAAACATTACTAAGCAATGCAACTGTCTAATACTAACATCTACAATGTGTAATGTTAAATGCGCAAAACCTGAAAATAGTTTGATCAGAATAACAACCAGAATTAATTGAACCACTTTTTAATATAGGCCACATTTTTCAAAAAATCTTCACTAAAAATGTTGCCATGTCTATTTATTAATAGGTCAAGTAAGCCAATGTCAGCGTGGCGCAACGGCCCGGTGACGACTCCTCCCTCGATAAAGTGTCTTCGCAGACGCAAGAAACTATCAGAATGGCCAGTAAAACTAAAACAGTACATAAAACCTTGACAATTTTTTTAATGACTTATTTTCTTTCTGAAATAGATCAATTGAATTAAAAATCAGTTGGGGTGTCTGAGGTTTTGCGCATTTAATGTTACACATTGTATATTCCTGTGTGACATTTCATGAATCTGCCTATACCTTTATAATCAAGACAAGCCTTGAACCCTTGAATCCAATAAAAATATGGTATTCAGCTGCATCAGGTTAGACTGGAAGCCGACTCCAACATAGTTGGGAAAAGGCTAGGCAGATGACAAGCCTTGAACCCAATGGCAATGCCTAACAGCAATATAACGAAATTCCATCCCCCTATTTAGCCACTTTCAGTAATTATTTTTTATAAATCCTTGCTCAATTACCATGCCTCTAGATCCAGTAGTTTGTGCTATGAAGATGATGTCAGTTAATTTAATTTTTTTATGAAGTAGATTCATCGCAGAAAAAGCCATTAGTGGGAGTGTGATGCTGACAAATTAGCTGTTTATTTTCAGTGCATTTGCAGTAGCTATGTGCAATAAGCTCTGGGACATGGTAGACTGTGAGAGCACAGCTGCTGAGCGCAGAGCCAAGCTTGTGAGAGCTCTCAGAACTGTGCATGGAGGAGGTAAGATACACTTAACATTTTTAAATGAGGTTTGTAATGAAAATGGTTTTGTTAATTAGCTTTAGAAGCCTCTTTTTGTTCTATAGTTTCTTTATGTAGTGTAGTGAAAAGAAATCCTTATTTCTCTGAAAAATTAGTTTAATATTTTACATTGCCATGAATATGTGTAAAGTTTCTCATACCTATGCTTTTTTCATCACCTATTAGCCCACTCGACACTAGTTGAGCATGGCGAAAGAGGCCCTAAGACTGGCAACAAATCATTAACATTTATCTGAGCAACACTGGGATCTCTATGAAATTAAAACTCGATTGTTTAAAAAGTATTCTAATAGATTGCTAATCTAATAAAGAACTGTTATCATAATTTGTCTATGTTATTCCCCTAGCTGTCAGAGCTCAAGGAGTGCTGAAGCTGCTCCGTTCCTTACTGGAGCGGTTCCCATCGTCCAGCTCTGTACGTGCCGCCATTACTGCGCTTACGCATATCGCCGCAGATACCGTCGTGCATGTGCCTGATCAAGTAAGTTATAAACATAGAACTTGAATAACACAATATCTATGGGAACATAGTTTCATGCCAGGTACAGATTGTTTCATCAAATTCGCGTAGTTGTTATGTTACATTTCACGATTATTGACAAATGCGTGCGCTGACTAGACAGGTCCACTCAATCTGTGTGGTTCCTTCCTCAAAAGACCATTTCAGACCCCAATCTCCATGGTCTTCACATGATTGATGATCTGACCAACATTACATCTTTACTTTAAAAGAGACTGTGACCTCTGAGTTTGTTTCGGCCTTTCTTCTCAGAGTAGTCAGGAAACGCTGATCTCATCTAGTTTTAGAAATATGATTGATGTGCGTGAAAGTGTTTGTATAAACCTACTTAACCCTTAGTAGGTATAGTGTCAAGTCGTAAAATAAGCTGTATATTTCAGGTAGAACTCCTCCTAAGCATAGCAATGAACGACGCCCGTTCCTCAGTCCGTCGCGCCGCCTTAATAGGGCTTCGCAAACTGGCAGAGCATGCAGCTTTATGGCCAGCCGACTGCGTGGAGAAGCTGGTGAGAGCTGCCACTGACAGCCAGGAGATGGAACATACTATGCTTTGTTTGCAAGTTATGCAGGTGAGTGGTGTGGAATGAACTTAACATGCTGAAGTTACTATAACAACATGCTGCAGCTGAAGTTACTTAGGCCCGGAGCTATTGCAAGGTAGATTTCTTGAGAAAACAGCTTGACCAAGCTGTGTTTATTTGCTCTGTCTCCTGTGATACAGTTTTTTAAACTAGTACAGGATACAGGTGATATTTTTAATTCACTAAAGTTAAGTAGATCGCATAGTTTTTGCTTATCAATAACTGGTGGAAAAAATTTCTGTAAAAAAGTTTTTGGAATGTTAAAAAATATTATTATTATTTCATTAAGGTTCTAAATAGTAAGCTTTTGTTTTAAATAGCTTATGTTCATCTCTGATTTGAAAAAAATGAAGTTGTGCAAGTATCAAGGCAAAAAAAGGCTTAAAAATAAAATTTAAAGAATCAAAATTCACTTTCAAAATAACTATTTCATTTAGGCTGAAAATCAGCACTTTCTGAAAGTCAGAAGTTCCGAAAAGCTGCCTAAAAATGCCCTTTGTTCATTAATACCATGTATTTCGTCTGCAGAAACTGGTATCTTGCCCAGCAGTATGTGCAGCAGCAGCGTCTCCTACCGGCGGTTGTGCAGCACTACGTCGCTACTGCAGCGAGGCGACGCTGTCAGCTGACCTCACCCGCGCCGCTACTGCTGCGGATGTACTCACACGGCTGATAGTACACTGGTGAGTTTTAGTGTTTCATTTCCTAGAAAGATACTTCTGGATTACTTTTGTGTTGCTCATTTAGGGCGTGCGCCCATGTGGTGATAAACCTCACCTTATGTACGACCTCGACCCCAAAACAAAAAAAAAACCGGGGTGGTGTAGCGCAGCGTGGTTATCACTACCAAACAAATATCGCCCTTGCGGTTAAACGTCATCTGTAATGTTATATTTAAAATGACGTGTGCTTCCAGCTACACGAAAACCGATTCTATTTTTAATTTGATTGTCTGTGATATCCTTTTAGTGGTTGGCGTTTTTGTCGTAGTTCGTTTTGAGAGCACTGTTGGCGCAGTGTTAACAACAGCCGCGCGCGACTAACAAGTTATGTGTCTAGGTTCGAACCCAGACGGGTGCTTAACTTTGTGTAAATCATTTCATCACCACAGCTCTCACAGCGATGAAGGAAAACATTGTGAGGACACCTGTATGTCCTAGAACCAAAAAATCGAAGAAATCAACACAAGACCAAGACATCTACCAAAGTACCAACCCGCACTGAGCCCGCGTGGTGGATTACGGCCCGTTCCCTCTCACAGAGAGGTCTCTGTCTGGCCTCTATCCCAGCAGTGGGAACATTACAGGCTGATTATGATGTTACGCTATGGGTTTAACCTCTAGAGCCCCAGCGGCACAAAAACGTGCCAGTAAACAAGTATTACCGTTGAGCCCCGCTGGCTCAAATTTGTGCCACCAAGCCCCGACCGATTTAAAACTGTATTTGTAGTAAAGATAAGTCTTAAAATCGTCTGCTATATATATCTAAAAGAGCCCGCTCGCAGTGCTTGACGGATAGTCGACGTAAATAATGGCGGTCCTTGAGAGGTTAAGACTTTAATTTTATTTTTTTTATGGGAACAGTGTTCATATTCATACAAAACCTTTACGTAGCAAAATCAAGTCTTAGAACTCTTTATAGATCTCATAAATTAATGACTAAACTCTTGTTTCAGCTATGAAGAATGTCTTCCAGTTGAGGGCGGAGACTTGATGCTTGCTCTGGAAACTTTGGTCATAGCGACCGGAGATAACAACAACAAAAACAGTATCAAACCACTTCGAGTTGCACTGCGCTGCTTGGTGAGCAACATAGATGTTATAAATTTACTTCGTTTCAGTGTTGAACATTTGATGAACAGTCAGGTCGAGATTAATACACGTTTCTTTGCTCGTCATCATCGTCTGCCTAGCCTTTTCCCAACTATGTTGGGGTCTTTGCTCGTACATAAATGATAAACGATGTTTATGTCTATAATTAGGTTTGTACAGACGCCAGCACATCAAGCTACCCGAAACTGTCAGATTTTCCCAATCAACTTTGAACCTTATTTTTAGCGATAAAGTTGAAAATCTATTAAAGAAATCTGACAGATTGTAGTAGCTTGATGTGCTGGCGTCTGTACAAACATTTTACACATCAATAATATTTTAACAACTAGATTATTGGTAGTTCCTAGCCGACTAGTCTGAAAAGAAACACCGAAACAAACTCAGTCACAGTTTCTTTTAAAAGTCCAGGTATTATCTTGGTCAGATCACATGTAAGGAACATATAGATAAGTGTCTGAAATGGTTTTTAACCAACTTCAAAAAAGGAGGAGATTCTCAATTGGGATGTTTATATACCAGGTGTAACTTAAATAACGCACAACCTCATAAGGGGTTATTGTACTCATTAAAAAATTAGCTGTTCCCTACATTCGTGTTCGCATAACTCGTCAAAATGTAGGGGAACAGCTTCGATTTTTTTTTCGCGATTTCGGGTTTGGTCCCATAGTAAAAGTTGTTCATAATGATGAGTA